>QRDG01001120.1:0-191067 GCA_012064385.1 Puccinellia tenuiflora | reverse complement strand
TGATGCATCTAAAATGCATACATGAACTTTGCACTATAATAGTTATATTCCATTCATATTTGCATCATATAAGGGGTATATTACTGTTATTTAATGATTTTTGGTAATTTATAATGATTTCCCCTTTATATGGAATTAATCCTGCGCAGGCAGAAAACCCCTATTTCTTTCTTTATTTGTTTCAGGACCTTAACGACGTCATAATGAGCTATAAATTTAGGGGAGTCATTATTTTGGAAGGAGAAGATTTAGGAGCGAAAGAAGTAAACGACCTGAGGCCGGAGGACCAAAAGGGGGGGGTCCCACGCGGCTACAGTACCAGGCCGTGTGGGCCCATCCAATTTGGCCCTCGTGGCCCCGTTTGCATTGATCTTCGCCCAGAAGCATCCCCGTGACCTAAAAACGCCTATATAAAAGGTCCCCCGACGTTTTCCTAGAGGGAGGCGGACAGAGAAACGCAAAACCACAAACATAGAGAGGCAGAGGGCTGCCGCCGGAGAAGATCGGAGGGGGGAAACGCTGCCGGAATCCACCTCCGGAGGGCTCAACCCCCGTCCGGCGTGTTCATCATCAACTTCTACAGCAAGATCATCTCATCTCCACCATCTCCATTATGAGGAGGGAGTAGTCCCTCATCGGGGCTGAGGGCTCATGCCGGTAGCTATGTGGTTTATCTCTCTCTCCCATGATGTGATCTTTATGTGATCATGAGCTTTGTAATCTAGTTGAATCCATAGATGTTACTCTTCATCATCTTATGAATTATGCTACTGAAGTAGTTTTATTGATGTGATTGCCGGAGTCACCCTTGTCCCATGGTGTGAAGTTGACAGTGTGTGCACCGTGTGTGTCTCTTAGGCTAAAGATTACATGAATACTTATCATGAGTTATTATTTGTGTTGGGTGTCTCTATGATATTGTGGTGTTTGTTAGTACTATCTTTGGATGCGAATAGTGACCGCATGAAGTGTCCATAGATGTGGAATACGAACTTTAAGGTGTGCTTTTTGTAGCCCTACATAATGGATTGGTGTTCGTTATCCAACCAGAGGATAGTTTGGGGTAGCATAGTGAAGAGGAAATATCTATGTATTCAATTATATTATTATTGTTGAGAGTGTCCACTAGTGAAAGTATGATCCCTAGGCCTTATTTCCAAATCACCGTTTACACCTTTGTCTTGTCCTCTTGCATTAAAGAGGATTGGGACACTTTCACATTCTTGTTTTGTTACATTAAACTTCCATCCATTAAATCAACCATCTTGTTCTTTAAACTTGTTTAGTGCATAATCAACTAAAACTTGTGACACTTTAGTTGTAGGGAATAGATAACTTTTCCTTCTTGCTCCTGCGGATCGATACCCTTCTTCCACATTGAGAGGTGCTACAGTGATCCCCTGCTCTTGGGGGTTATCAAGTACTTTTCTAGCGCCGTTGCCGGGGAGCGTAGCGCTTAAGTTTCTATTCTTGTTTGCACTAGATATTTATTTTCAGTTTTGCATATACTCTAGTTTACTTTCAGTTTTGCATTTAGTTTAGTTTTACTTTCAGTTTTGCATTATATCAAAAACCCAAAAAAATTGAAAAAATGGAAAACTATTATAAAATGCATGATAGCTGCTGAATTTAGAGAATCTTTTGAAGGGAAAAAGATTAAAAACCATCATGAGGTATCTAAATGAAATTGCTAGTAAACTGCTTAATTGTCATAAGGAAGAAACTTGTTGCTCTGAATACTGTAGACACTTTGAATTCCAATGCCCTTCCAATAAAGTTGAACCTATTATTGCAACTTATCATACAGGGATTTATGCTCACTTAGGGATGGCAGAAGTAGAGCAATTTGTTATTTTTCTAGCGTATGAATTAAACACCTTCATTGATGAACATGAAACCTTCCCTATAGCTTCTCAATCTAAAAATATGATTGCCTTTATCCTTAATATCTGCATAGATGAATTTGATGAAAATATCTATGTTGTTGACACAAGGAAGAGATTTGCCCAAGGAAGATCTAATGTTTTGCAGGAAGAAGATGATGAAAACATAAGCTTGGAAGAGGAAGTATGTGAAGAAGAGGATAAAATCCTAAGCTTGGGGATGTCCATGCAGCCCCAAGAAGAAGATAATGAAGAGCAAAATGATGAAGAAATTGATGAACAACTAGAGAATGAAGAGAAGGAACTTCCACCTTCACCACATATGGATGAGGGTAACACTCAAGATTTTGCTAATGATAAACTTTGCTTTTATGATCCTGATGATGAGGAAGAATATGAACCTATGCCTAATGAGAACATTATTGATAATGATTTTAAAAATGATGAAGAATATGATTTAGACATGCTATATGATAATGCTTTAGATGATGGTCCTATGCTTATTGATAATCCTCCATGTTTAGTTGTTACTACTTTATGTGCGGATAAAAATGATGTACTTGCTGCTTGTGATGATACTCTCACTCATGAGAGTCCAACTTTATTTCTGAACTCCCCTATTCACACCTTGGTGGAGAAATTTGCTTATGTTGAGAAATACTTATGTGGTTTGCAATTATCTTTAGTTCCAAATATTTGTTGCAACCATGATATTAAACCTTATATTGATATTAATAATTATTTTGAAAGAGGGAAACATGTCTCTAAATATCTCAATAATACTATGTTTCCTCTCTTTATGTTGAAGGTTTTAATGTCGCACTTGCTTTACCTTCCTATGCTAATTACTATATGCTTCATTGATTTATTTTCTTACAAGATCCCAATGCATAGGAAGTGGGTGAGACTTAAATATGTTTCATATTTTTCCTTGATGCTCACCTTTGCGTTTCAATTCGTATTCCTATGTGAGCATCATTAAAACTATCATGGCTGTCCAGGAAACAGATTCCTAAGCTTCACTTCGAAAAATGTTAAAAATCACAGAGAAGGAATTTCGACCTGAACTTTTACGACAGAAATTTTCAGCTATTAATACACATTTCATTAGTTCAAAGTTTTCTGATTTGACTAACGTAAGTGCCTCTGAAAATTCACTCTTTATGGGCTGTCCAGTTTTTGACAGATTCTGTCTTTATTTGCATTACTCTCATTACTTGTGTTTTGTGTGGTTCTATTGATCGAAGAGCAATGCACAACCATAGTAATATTAGCTAATGTTTAGAATCAACTCATGATATGTCTTTACTGTACCTATGGAGATTTAGTTTATGGAGACACTAACCCCTCTAATCAAGTTTTATGATGAGTTGTGTGTGAAGAGAACTTTTAAGTGGATGAGTTGAGGGACATAAACAAATATCAAGAGGGACAAACACTCAAGCTTGGGGATGTTACCCCTAGGCTCACCCTACATATATCAAGTAAGTACAAGAATTTAAGCTTGGGGATGCCAAGCCACCTCACTCCAACCATTTTGATACCAAGTAAGTAAGCCTAGCTATATGGCTATGAAAAAAGCGTTTTACGGGAGGCAACCCGGTTGTTTTTATTTTTAATTTTATTTGTGTCCTCTTGCTGTAACAAGAGACTTAGTTTTTAGTTTAGTTTCTGGAATAATTAATAAAGTGCCAAATTTTACCCATTTTGATATGAAAAAGTTGTTATTTTGCATACGGAGATTTCATTCTAGCAGAAGTCTATGCATGGTTTGATTTTTAGTTCTTATTCTGTAACTCCGATTGAGCTGATATTTTTACTGTAACTGCAACTTTTCATCCTCTGTATGCCTGATTTTTTTCAGAATTTTTCGACGAGTTTAAGTAGGACAGAAAAATATGTTTTTCTGCTGCTGTTTCTCTGGACAGATTCTGTCCCATATTGTTTTATGCATAGTTTGAACTTTTGAGTTGAATATTTTTGATCCAATTGAGTTTATGAGTAGGTATACAACATTATACACTATCTGAACATTTATAAGTATTTTAGTCCATGGATTATAAGCAGCAAGTAATGCATTTGTCTATCACTACTAATGTCACCCCACAGAAAAGAAATGGGAGAAACAGTGTTTTGAAGTTTTTTCACAGGGATTAGAGGAGATGCACCAAGAGCTATCCAAGGATGGTGAAATCCATAAGCTTGGGGATGTGAAGACAACCCCACTGGACCTACACACTCTCGGTTTGCACACGTCTAACTTCTGTTTTTCTATCAATGCACTTTATCGCATGAACTTGGAGCGTCTTTTATTTGTTTTTGTTTTGATTTGCTTTTTGTTTTGAGACCACCACTATCATTTATATATGAAAGAGCTACTGGAAATATGGGTTGAAATATCTTGCATGCTTTTATTGTGTTGGGAAAAGGGATATCTAAGTTGATTTTTAATGACACATATAGTTGCATGATTCATGAGCTTCTTTATGAGTAATAATTTGCAAATGCTTTATCATGAGCTATCTTTTATTCATGTTTTGATGTTATATGTTATTTCACCTTGTTTGACATGAATTAGTTAGTTCTATGGACACTCATGCATGCATCTAGATGGTCATCTTTCTCCCTTTTGCTAGCCCAAAAATTCCAACAAGTATAAACTTGTTTCCAACACCTTCAACCCAAGTTTTTCCAGTGAGTCCACCATATCTACCTATTAGCTTTATGCTATTCCAAGTATGTTTATCATGTTATTTGTGTTATCTATGCCTCTAAATGAAAATGATGATGTTATTTATTGTAATGGGAAAAGTTGGTTAAAAAGCTCTCGCGAACTTGATGCACACTTTACTTTTATTGCATTCAATAAAGATGAACCATTGTGATTAATATTATGATGATAGTGGCTTGATAAATGTTTAAGGTTGGGAGTTAGCCCATATGTGCTTTCACATGCAAAGCTTTGAACATGTTCCATTATCTATTTAGTTGATATCATGTACTTTTGTCTATGGATGCCTATCATGACGAAATAATGTGGAAATAGAGTTAAGTTTAAATGAGTTTGTATAAACGGTTAGAGAGAATCCTGGGCCGCTAATCTAAGCCATGCATCATTCATGGTGGAAATTTACTTACATGCTATTTTGAACTCTCTGTGAACTGTGATACACCCTACAATAAAAAGGTATATCAAGTGGTAAATAAATAGGGTGTTGAGATTGTTCATTATGTTTGTTTGTCTTGTTGTTTTGATGTGGGCTTGATCCATATCATGGGACAAGAGGTACCCCAGTTGAGACTCTTGATGATACCGTTATTACTTACAATGATAGATAACTTAAACTTGCTCTGTTTCCCAAGTTGAGTAATCATGGTGTAGGTACTTGTATTCAAGGGGCATGAGACATCTAACCTTTACTTTATCAAGGCCACTACTCATATTTGCTTTCACATTCAACTTTAATCATTCAAGATGCTATGATAGGGGAGTGAGAGCTTGACACCAAGTATTACCATTGCATTCAATAACTTAAGCAGAATAGTTTGGAGGATAGATGAAACTTATGCATGCTTTACCTCTACTTATTTATACATCTTTTCCAAAGTGTCCACCTTTTATATTCAGATTTTCTACACTCTATGGACCACAATTATGCAAAAGTAAGAATGTCCATAGTACTATCTTTTATGTTGCACTTTGTTAACTATCATTGATCATCTTTTCATTGAATACTTGATATCACTTTATAAACTGTTTGCATATTGCTACTTCTTTGAAATAATGAATCATTTGACTTTATGTAGCAGTAGCAATCATCTTGTATATCCATGTTGTGATTATATTGCAAAGTTCATGTTAGTTTTATCACTTTCATACTCAAGGACGAGCATGAGTTAAGCTTGGGGATGTTGATGCATCTAAAATGCATACATGAACTTTCCACTATAATAGTTATATTCCATTCAAATTTGCATCATATAAGGGGTATATTACTGTTATTTAATGATTTTTGGTAATTTATAATGATTTCCCTTTATATGGAATTAATCCTGCGTAGGTAGTAAACCCCTATTTCTTTCTTATTTGTTTCAGGACCTTAACGACGTCATAATGAGCTATAAATTTAGGGGAGTCATTATTTTGGAAGGAGAGGATTTAGGAGCGAAAGAAGTCAACGAACGGAGGCCGGAGGACCAAAAGGGGGGGGTCCCACGCGGCTAAAGTACCAGGCCGCGTGGGCCCATCCAATTTGTCCCTCGTGGCCCTGTTTGCATCGATCCTTCGCCCAGAAGCATCCTCGTGACCTAAAAACGCCTATATAAAAGGTCCCCCGACGTTTTCTAGAGGGAGGCAGTGGAGAAACGCAAAACCAGAAACAGAGAGGCAGAGGGCTGCCGCCGGAGAAGATCAGAGGGGGGAAACGCCGCCAGAATCCACCTCCGGAGGGCTCCACCCCCCTCCGGCGTGTTCATCATCAACTTCTACAGCAAGATCATCTCATCTCCACCATCTCCATGATGAGGAGGGCGTAGTCCCTCATCGGGGCTGAGGGCTCATGCCGGTAGCTATGTGGTTTATCTCTCTCTCTCCCATGGTGTGATATTTATGTGATCATGAGCTTTGTAATCTAGTTGAATCCATAGATTTTACTCTTCATCATCTTATGAATTATGCTACTAAAGTGGTTTTATTGATGTGATTGCCGGAGTCACCCTTGTCCCATGGTGTGAAGTTGACAGTGTGTGCACTGTGCGTGTCTCTTAGGCTAAAGATTACATGAATACTTATCATGAGTTATTATTTGTGTTGGGTGTCTCTATGATATTGTGGTGTTTGTTAGTACTATCTTTGGATGCGAATAGTGACCGCATGAAGTGTCCATAGATGTGGAATACGAACTTTAAGGTGTGCTTTTTGTAGCCCTACATAATGGATTGGTGTTCGTTATCCAACCAGAGGATAGTTCGGAGTAGCATAGTGAAGAGGAAATATCTATGTATTCAATTATATTATTATTGTTGAGAGTGTCCACTAGTGAAAGTATGATCCCTAGGCCTTATTTCCAAAGCACCGTTTACACCTTTGTCTTGTCCTCTTGCATTAAAGAGGATTGGGACACTTTCACATTCTTGTTTTGTTACATTAAACTTCCATCCATTAAATCAACCATCTTGTTCTTTAAACTTGTTTAGTGCATAATCAACTAAAAATTGTGACACTTTAGTTGTAGGGAATAGATAACTTTTCCTTCTTGCTCCTGCGGATCGATACCCTTCTTCCACATTGAGAGGTGCTACAGTGATCCCCTGCTCTTGGGGGTTATCAATTACCTCGCTCCTAGGCTGTCTCTATTGATTTTATGGTTTCTCTTTTTTTAAATGCAGGATGCGCAAAGGAGTGGTCGTAAGCAATGCTGTTAGTGTTTTTTGTTGTTGTGTCTTTTTAGTTTTGTTCTTTTGAGTTCTAGCTAGCTTATTGAATCATGTTTGTGTCATAGCGTCCGCCGCTTTGGATGCTTCTTCTTCTAATTTTGTCTGTCTGGATGTCGTCGCCTTGGGCCAGCTATTGTTTCTTCCGAGTCTGGTCATTCTCCTTCTACTTTGCATCTTGAACATGCTCGCCGTGGTTGCAAGCGTGCTGGTTGGTATTGTTGCTTACGGCCACGAGCAGCACCTACATGCATGCCAGTGCAAGCCCACCTCGGAATCCACCAGCACTGTTGTCCCCTAAATTGACGGCCAGCCTCCGTAACCCCTGACCCGGAGGCCTCTGGTGCTCACTGGTGCAGACCAATCTGTGGAGGCCTCTGGACCACGACGTCGTGATGCAGGAAGCAGCAACATCTACGGCCGGAGCCACGACACGAGCGTGCCCACGGCCAGCCCGGTGCTGCTTATGTCTGCGGCACAGGCTGCCGAGCCGGTGGCATAGACGCCTATCTCGGCTGCGCTCACAGCCGTTGAGCTGCGCTCCATCCTGGCCGAGCAGGCGGCGTTCCTTCGCGCCGAGCTTCTCGCCTACCTTGATGGGCTGTCAAGCCTCTCCTCGCAGAATCGGAGGCGCTGCGAGAATGGAATGAAAAGGCCTCTGCGTTTCTTGCCAATGCAGCCACTATCGTGTCACCGACCATGCGTCCCGATGACGCCCCCCTCGTGCGTCCTCTATTCGTTGCCGACACCACTCCGGGGAGCACGGCTCCCTCGACTCTGCCCCTGTCGCATGCCCTTTCGTCGGGCCATGTCTTCTTGGGTGTGGAGGAAGTGGCCGCTCGGATGGCCTACCTCGAGTTTGATCAGGAGAGTGCCTAGGACGAAGCTCGGAGGTCGCCAAGCGCGCCACAGAACTCCCCTGTCTTGGACATGGGTGCCATTACGCCTGCGTCCAACAGGGTTGCGACCGCATCTCCACCACTGTGGCAGTTGCTGGGACTAACGGGGGGAGTTGCAGCTGCTCCTCAATTCCGTGGCGATACCCCATATTGGCGTCTATGTCGACAGCTTGGCGCCTTTGAGCATCCCCCTAGGGACCGACGAGGTTATGCCGGGCGGCGCACGCATCATGCCAGCCAGCTGGGAGGAGGAGACGGTGAGGGGAAATGAGGCCTGGCCCGATGATGGCACCCCTGACGGCCTCGGTAACGATGACAGCTTGGAGAGGAAGGAGATTCAGCCCATTGCGGACGTCCTCGATGATGACGCGGAGGCCTCTGCGCTCGGATGCCTCCTTGCCGCCGATGTTGATGATGCGGAGGGTGCTGCTCTCCTCGCCCCATCTGGTACCGCTCTGCGCACTGTCGAGGATTTTTTTAGCTTGCCGGCTATACCGTTTCTTCCGACGCCTCTTCCGTTATTGCCACGAGCTCCAATGGCCCCGCCCGCCCCGTCCCGTTGTAGCATCAGGCACGTGATGAAGCCACGCCTCCCAACGGTCGACAAAGTGAGGCGGGTACTCCACAAGAAGATGGGGCCCAACTTCGGTGATGTGCCCCTAGTGCAGGCTATGGATGAATTTTCGGACACCCTCAAGGCTCCGCTCTCTGATTCGGGAGTCGACGGTTTGACGACACTCTTTAGGCTTAACTTGTCGTCCATGATGGCAGCAGATAAAGCTTTGATTGCCCTTGCTGGCCCCGGGGGCAGTGATTTCCCACCACTAGCGGCGCTGGACGTCTCCGTCTGAAATACTACCTGGTTCCCAGGCCACGTCACCTCGTTGCATCGTCTCGCCACTTCGACCCATCGTTCCATAAGTTGAGGAAAAGACGATCTTTCATTCAAATAGGTTGGACGGAGTAGGTTCATCTAGACCCTCGTGGGCGCTAGTTTTCTACCACTGATCTTTTCTTTTTGGCCTCAGCCGTATCATGTTTGCTTCTTCTATATCAATATAAATGGCAAAGATTTTGCCTCGTTTCAAAAAAACTTTCCAATTTTATTTTACAGGCGATGTGCAGTCAGCTTCTCAGGCGAAACCACTAAAGAGAGAAATTGCATGTGTGGAGAGACACGCGACAAATATCTTTAAAGCACGGTTGTGTGATTCATCCCGAGGAAGGTGAGCTTGAAAATTCAAATTCCTCATGATTGATGCATCATATGTGAAAACCCGAAGATAGCGAGGCGGGGAGATCACCGGGTTGGCCACAAATTTTCAAAAAAGCACGGTGGTTCCCATCCGGTGTGACGGGATGGACATTGATGATGTGTTATTGGGCTGCCGGTGATTGGGGAATCATTCCCAATAAAGTATTTGGGGGCTCCCTCTCTTGATTTGGCAACTCAAAAGGGTGGACTTCCAACCACTCGAAGATAAAATGGGAGGGAAGTTGGTCACTTGGGGTGGCAAGAATATTAATGTGGCCGGCTGAGGTACTTTGATCAAGTCCGTCCTCACCTCGCAAGCCACCTTTCCTCTCACACCGCTCTTATTACCCCCGGACTGTCTCGCCAACATGAAAAAGATTGAACGAGCGTTCCTTTGGGCACCCAGGAGGTTACCGGCGGAAAGTGCAAGGTCAATTGGGAAGCGGTGTGTAGGCCCACGGATTTGGGTGGGCTCGGAATTCTCCACCTTGAGAAGTTTGCTTGTGCTCTGCGGTTGCGGTGGCCTTGGAATGAATGGTCAGCCCCCGAAAAACTTTGGGTGGGCATGGGTACCCCTTGTGACTCAGTGGATATGGACCTTTTATACACCTCCACAACTATCAGTACTAGTAACGAAAGCAATTGCGCCTTTTTGGGACTCCCCTTGGCTCAATGGGAGGAGGCCTATAGACATTGCTCCGCTCATTTTTGAGGCTTCTTCCTGGAAAAGATGGAAGGTCAAACAAGCTTTGCACCGTAACGCACGGATTTCAAAAATAAGGATGGATATCAACCTCACCATTCCGCACCTCTATGAGTTTGTTTTGCTTTGGACGGATTTGAACAACGTACTACTACGGGAGGAGGTGGACGACACAATCACTTGGAACCTCACGGAGAATGGGGAATACACTTCATCGTTCGGCTTACAAGGCTCAATTCTTCGGGGCCATTTCCTCCCTTATGAGCATGGCGGTTTGGAATGAAGGGGTCGTTGCATAGAAAACAAAAAAATTTCTTACGAAACAAGCAGAAGAAACCCCACGATCTAGATCTATTAGACGAAGGTAGCGAAGGTGAGATCCAATCTCTTACCCTTGAAGATCGAACAAATGCGTTTTGTCGGTGCAGGGGTTGGCTAGTCGATCCCCGCAACTAGACTCATCTAGTCGTGAGGAGATGTATTTCCTCGAAGATCCAATCCGATGAAGTGCCACAACGGGCAGCACCTCCGCGGTATCCACACGTACAGCTCGATGAAGACGTCCACTCCTTGATCCCGCAAGCGAGGAGGACGTGGCTAGATAGATCTCAGCACCACGACGGTTGTGGTGGCGTTGATGGTGGAGATCTCTCCACGGACAGGGCTTCGCCAAGCCATGAGCGAGGGAGAGAGGAGGAGGAGCAAGGCGCGGCAGCCCTAGCAAGGGAGGGGTGGCGCGGCTAGGTGGAGGTGGACGGCGGCTAGGGCATGGGGGGTGGTGCGGCTAGGGCAACATCTGGCCTAGGGTGTGCCGCACCCCCACCCCTCCTTATATAGGCGGCTGCCAAGGGAGGAGCCCTAGGGCCGGCCGGCTTGGGGAACTTGCCCCCCAAGTTAGCCGCCCTAGGGTTAGGGTTTGGGGCGCCTCCCTCCCTTGGGCCCCTTTGGCCGACTTGGCCCATATGGGCCTATGGGTGGTGCGGCCAGCCTAGTGGCTGCTGCACCCCCTTTGGTCCATGTGGGCCCCACTCATTAGGTGGGCCCCACTTCTAGACTCCTCTAGAAGTTTCTAGAACCTTTCGGTACTCTGCCGGAATATTTCGGAACTTTTCCGATACCTCCGGAAACCACTTTCCTTATATGAATCTTATTCTCCGGACTCTTCCGAAACTCCCCGTGACGTCCGGGATCCTATCCGAGACTCCGAATCACCATCCGTTCATACCATCAATTATCTCATCGCTAACCCTAGCTACATTGGAGCGTTAAGTGTGTGACCCTACGGGTTCGAGAACATGTAGACATGATCATATCAATAATCAATAGCGGGACCGGGATGCCCATATTGACTCCTACATATTCAACGAAGTTCCTTATCGATTGAACCACGATGCCAGAGATTCTTAATCTCATACACGATTCCCTTTGTCTCACGATATTTAATTTGCCCGAGACTTGATCGTCGATATCTCCATATCTGGTTCAATCTCGTTACCTGGCAAATTCTCTTTACTCGTCCATAATATAGGATCTCCGTGATTACTCCTAATCACATGTTTGCAACCTTTCTGATGCTATATTACCAAGAGGGCCCAGAGATATCTTTTCCCGTCACAAGGAAGGACAAATCCCACTCTTGAGTCCTGTCATCCAACAAATACCATCGGAGATACCTGAAATCCACCTTTATAATCACCCAGTTACGAAGTGATGTTTGATGTCCACAAAGCATTCCTCCGATCAACAGGAGTGACACAATCTCATGGTCTAAGGAAACTATACTTGGCATAGTAAAAGCGTTGGCAATGAAACCTGTGTGACACGATCAATTGCAACTCTTTATTATCGGGTCTTGTCCATCACATCATTACTCCTAATGATATGACTCCGTTATCAAGTGACTATAACAAGTCCATGGTTAGGAAACTCTAACCATCTCTTGACTAACGAAGCAGTCTGGTAGAGGCTTACTAGGGACAACTGGTTGTTTATATTTCACACATGTATTATGTTTCCGGTTAATACAATTATAGCATGGAGAATAAACTATTATCATAAACATGAATATGCTAATAAACCATTTTATTATTGCCTCTAGGGCATATTCCCAACAGTCTCCCACTTGCACTAGAGTTAATAATCTAGTTTACATTTTCTCGATCCAACACTCATGGTGTCTAACACTCATGGAGTCTCAGTGCTGATCATGTTTGCTCGTGGAAGAGGTTCTGTCCGTCTGCTGTACTATACAGTTCTTTATGTTCTTTGCAAAACGTTAACGTCACCTAAATTGACATTACTTTATCATCTCATGATAAACCTATTATCATCACATGATAATTCTCATCATCACATGATGAATATAATATATTTGTTTAAAGAGTGATATTTTTCGTTTCCCATTATGCCTACATGACGTATGATCAATCAAAAGGAACTTTCACATAGCATG
The DNA here is from genome assembly GCA_012064385.1 of Puccinellia tenuiflora. Classification (NCBI taxonomy): domain Eukaryota; kingdom Viridiplantae; phylum Streptophyta; class Magnoliopsida; order Poales; family Poaceae; genus Puccinellia; species Puccinellia tenuiflora. Next base: position 178,442 of record QRDG01001120.1, on the reverse strand, counting down.
TGTGCCTGGAACTCACTCAGTCTTGAAACAAAATTTCTCAAACCATATATTATATCTTTTAATCCTTGAATTAATCATATACTCCTATATGTTGTAGACTCACAAATCGACAGTGCTATACTTTTCACTTCGATATTTCTGATCATGCTTTCGTAGTGTTGGATTAGGCAGCACCTAGGCAACGCTTTAGCTCGCTTAGGCACTAGGCGATGGGCAAACGCCTCGCCTAGGGAATAAGAGGTACTCTAGGCAGTGCAATCAATAAATTGTGTTCTCCACCTAGAAATCATGTCATATTGCGCTAAAGAATCAAATGGGACATAATCCAATGCCAGTTGTTGGTAGCATACTCATTTATATGGTCTAAATTACCGTATATAGATACATAATAACTCAAATAAACACCTGATGGTGCAAACTATATGCCCGCCTAGGCTGCGCCTAGTGCGCTTAATCATCGCCTAGGCGCTAGGCGAATGCCAATCGCCTCGCCTACGCCTAGCGCTTTTTTCAACCTTGTGCTTTCGTTGCGCTTCTGCCTTTATGAGATTTCCAATCTAGTTTGGTTTTATGACTTCAACCAAGTTCACCAATCTCTAGATTCTATTATCTCAACTCCATGAAAAATGACTCCTCACTTAACATGTTCTTCTAACCAAGAACTTGGGTCACGTATCGTCAAATACAAACACATGGTTCTTATATGTTTTAGTCCTATGAACAATTCATAGTGAATACCAACATATCCTCCAACCATTATCTTTGTAATGAGTTATCAACTCAATGTTTCACCTATTTCTCACAAGCAAATGAACCTTTCTTCACTTGTTCATTTTGAACTCCTTCAAAATCTTACTTAGGTAAAACATCCTGACATAATGTTATCAAACATATCTATCCACCATAGATACATCTATCTCCATAGATATTTGACGTTCAAATTAACTTCATAAGTTATACGTTGGTTCCTGACTCATTTACAACATTTATGAAATCTCCATTTCACTCAAACAAGATGTTGTAAACTCCCACTCAAATATACACCATACACATATTAAATTGTGAAACCACTTTGGCTCCCACTCAGAAATATGTTATCTCTATATTTGACCATGATTAACTAGCTCCCACTCAAACATATGTCACCACATATTTTGATCTTGGAAAATAGTTTCTGCTCTAACTTAATATATGTCGCCACATATCTTAATTAGATCACACTCGTGTATTTTCTCGATATTTTGGACACCTCCAAAATTCTTAATTAACTATTAATATCGAGAACTCTTTATACGAATGCTAGTACTTTGCCAGCATAAATCCTTTTGACTTTAAGCACAACTACACCATGTAGTTAACAACATTGAATATGTTAAAGAGCTTTACCTCTTGTGCTTTTGTCCAGTAAGTTTTATTTATTCCTTACAAACCCTTTTGAAGAATAAATATGTGAAACAACACTTTCACAAAATCAAGTAACAATTACTTTGTGATTTAAACTTAACATAGGATGACTCTCAGTCATTTTCGTATTTAAAGTTTCTATTTCTCCTTTTGTAGTTTCGTAGGTTTGTCCTGTTTCTCAAACATGACAAGTGAATCATGAATATTATTTTGTAACCTGACAAAATACCATATTCTTGAATCCTACTTTTCTTTAGACAAGCTAAACCGAAATTCAATGATCACCATCATTAATTCCTTTATGTGTCAAGTTTTAACCAACATAGCACTTTACATATGTGCCACTTGATACATAAACAAGCAAGGTTTTAGCTTTTCCATTTTATTCCATCAATTCTTTTATCAATGAAACCTTTTCACGATAAACCACTAAAATACTTAGCATAACCAATAAATTGGTTTGCCCCTTTTAGTCACATATTGTGGAATCACATTCATAGTCACACTTATGAATATACTACAACATTATTCGCAATAGTCTCTAATTATCTCATAATTAATGAAACCACCTTTTCTTATAACTCATATAAAAATGTTTATGCGAATCATTAAATAGATCCTTATTTATAAACAGAGTTTTATCAAATAAATCTAAATGCTATTATTAAACCCCGAAGTAAAACCCTTCTTTGAGACCACACAATATCAAATAGTGTGTGATTACAATATCTTAGGACATATCAAACTCCTTTGAAATATTCTAAACATTGTAATTTGTGATAACACTTGTCACAAGTCCACATACTAACATATAACTCAAATATTTCGTCTCTCTTGATCAAATCATAAAGACTCAATTTTCTTGTTAACTTAATATCCTAAACTCTAGAATTTTATTTGATCTCATCAAATATCATAACTCGAATAAATACACCTATTTAATCATTTCATTTATGATGGAGTACACAAAATAATGACATCTAACATTTGCTGAAAATACAACCAACACTTGTGTTTATTTTCGGCAACTCATGGCACTCTTCCAAAGGGTGGTATTTTAGTCATACTCCTTACAATAAGGCGCATTGATAAAACATCAAAATGTTTATTCAATCTTTAGCACGACTAAAACAATTGTCATTATTAAGTTTTTGGTTATTTTAGTATGTTTCTTATTTATAAATGTTCAACCAATTTATCATCTAGATTATAATAAGAATAATACACTTATAATCGAAACTTGTGATTTCCAAAAAGAATTACTCATGAAAATAGAACAACCATTGTCTTTAACATGAATAACCGTCTCACATAAGTAAGACACACTAATCAAAATCACACTTAGTTCGATTACAAAACTTATTCAAAATCCTCTAATCAAAACGATAAATGTAGAGACAGATCGTTGCCAGCATCAACTCCTTGATTGCCACCATTCCGCAACGTCTTCCCAGATCCTTTATGCAAATCTCAAGCAGCAGGTTCTGTTTTCATAAAACAGAATGAGTATCAAATACTTATCGAAACCGCCACAATTGCAATTTGGACTTTAATACTTATAACTTGTATATCAATATATACTTTCTGCATTGTCAACTTCTCTTGCTATGGGTTCCACTTTGACATGACGTAGCCGAGACACTAAGGATGGCAATTTTACCCATGGGTGCGGGTTACCCGCGGGTACCGTACCCGTATGGGGAGGGTATGGGTACATTTTTATACCCATGGGTAGTACCCATACCCTACCCGCCAACTCGTGGGTAGGGCATGGGTACAGCCCTGTACCCGCGGGCATACCCATATCCTCCCCGTTTATACTGATTATGACCCCTACGCCGTTGACTTGCTAGATATGATCATGATTTTGTGGTTTTCGAAGTTAGATAAGTGTCATGTATTCATCTATCTATTATTGAGTTGAGATAGTTGTTTTTTTATCAAATGTGGTGCTTACAAATGTGACACTGGGAAAAATTTGTCTACTATTTGATCTACCCAACGGGCACCCAATGGGTATAGATACCCGCCGGGTATGGGTATGAGTATATTTTCATCCCCGCGGGTAAGGGTATGGGTAGAATTTTATACCCATAAACTATATGGGTATGGGTATGGTATTGCTCTACCCTGCCCATATCCTGCCCATTGCCATCCCTACGAGACACAAACTCATAGAAAGTGATCAAATCCCTTCCCATGACACAGTCTCCGACATAATTCTTGAAGCTGGGGAGAAGCTAGCGTATCACCCCATCTATCGCGAAACCGTCATTCATCTCGTGGTTCCAAACAAGCACTAGACGATGATGTATCTCATGCATTATCCTCAGGTGTTGTTCCAAGCAAGTGTTCTCTTCCATCTTGAGTGAAAGAAAACCGTTCAGACATTCGAACCTTACAATTCTAACTTGTGCTTAAAAACTATTTTTCAGCTCATCAACAATCTCCATTGCAATCAAGTTCTTGAATTGTCTACTTAGGTCAGAATTTATGAAGGTGCACATCATCCACTTGACTTTCAAGTAGGTGGTTCAAAACCACTCCATGTACTCTTCATAGCTTGCAGAAATGTTTGGGTTTATCTCCTATTGGTTCTTCTAGCACGTAGAGCTGAGCATGGGTGTTTAGGACTTCTCTCAGACGCAGGTACCACTTAACAAAATTGACCCATCGAGATGCAGTTTTTCAGCAACGAACAGACTACCGTAGTTGACCATGATCTACAAGGATTTTTGCAAAGACATCTTTAGGACTTTTGTTTATGATAATTTTAGTTCATCTTAATCAAAATTACTACATGAACTCCCACTAAACTCAACATCTCTCTGGTTGTTTAGTGACACACGATCCAAATCCACTACACCGCAACCGATCATCACGAGATGATGTAGCTTCAATGGTGAACATCACCATGTTGATCATATCATCCGTATGACTCGTGTTTAACCTTTCGGTTCTTGTGTTCCGAGGCCATGTTTGTACATGCTAGGCTCGTCAAGGAAACCGTAGTATTTCCGCATGTGTAAATCTGGCTTACACCTGTTGTATGTGAACGTAGAATCTATCACACCCGATCATCACGTGGTGCTTCGAAACGAAGAACTTTCGCAACGGTGCATACTAGGGGAGAACACATCTTGATATTAACGTGAGAGATCACCTTATCATGCTACCATCGCGATCACATCTAAGCATAACAATAAGGTGCATAAAAGGATTAACATCACATGCAATTCATAATTGTGATATGATATGGCCTTTCTTCTTGTGCCTTTGATCTCCATCTCCAAAGCACCGGCATGATCTCCATCATTGTGGCACCATCACCATGGTTGTCCACCAACTATTGCAATAAAGTAATAAAGTAAAGCAATTACATGGTGATTCAATGACATGCAGGTCACATAAAATAATAGATAACCATATGGCTCCTGCCGGTTGCCGTACTCATCGACATGCAAGTCGTGAAAGATTACAAACTTGATCATTGCATACATTATCACAAATCACATATTGGCCATACCACATCACATGACCCCCTGCAAAAACAAGTTAGACGTCCTCTACTTTGTTTATGCAATTTTTACGTGGCTTGGGTCAACGAGATAGAACCATTCTAATCTACGCAAAACCACAACGGTGATATAGTAGTTGCTTATTTACTCATCCTTTTGAAAGGCCTTCCATTGAAAATTGCATCTTCACTAAAGTAAGAGAAACAGACACCCGCCAGCCACTTATGCAATACAAGTTGCATGTCTGTCGTGGAACCGGTCTCTCATGCGTGGACGAGTAAGGTTGGTCCGGGCCGCTTCAATCTCACAATACCGCAAAGACGCAAAGTGCACACGAGAAGGTAGCAACATAAAATATCAACGCCCACAACACTTGTGTTCTAACAACACCAACATCTACGAATAGATCTAGGCTCTGATACCACAGAAGGGGTCGTTGCATAGAAAACAAAAAAAATTCCTACGAAACAAGCGGAAGAAACCCCACGATCTAGATCTATTAGACGAAGGTAGCAAAGGTGAGATCCAATCTCTTACCCTTGAAGATCGAACAAACGCGTTTTGTCGGTGCAGGGGTTGGCTAGTCGATCCCCGCAACTAGACTCATCTAGTCGCGAGGAGATGTATTTCCTCGAAGATCCAATCCGATGAAGTCCCACAACATGCAGAAACTCCGCGGTATCCACACGTACAGCTCGATGAAGACGTCCACTCCTTGATCCCGCAAGCGAGAAGGACGTGGCTAGATAGATCTCGGCACCACGACGGTTGTGGTGGCGTTGATGGTGGAGATCTCTCCACGCACAGGGCTTCGCCAAGCCATGAGCGAGGGAGAGAGGAGGAGGAGAAAGGCGCGGCAGCCCTAGCAAGGGAGGGGTGGCGCGGCTAGGTGGAGGTGGACGGCGGCTAGGGCATGGGGGGTTGGTGCGGCTAGGGCAGCATCTGGCCTAGGGTGTGCCGCACCCCCACCCCTCCTTATATAGGTGGCTGCCAAGGGAGGAGCCCTAGGGCCGGCCGGCTTGGGGAACTTGCCCCCCAAGTTAGCCGCCCTAGGGTTAGGGTTTGGGGCGCCTCCCTCCCTTGGGCCCCTTTGGCCGACTTGGCCCATATGGGCCTATGGGTGGTGCGGCCAGCCTAAGTGGCTGCTGCACCCCCTTTGGTCCATGTGGGCCCCACTCATTAGGTGGGCCCCACTTCTAGAATCATCTAGAAGTTTCTAGAACCTTCTGGTACTCTGCCGGAATATTTCGGAACTTTTTCGATACCTCCGGAAACCACTTTCCTTATATGATTCTTATTCTCCGGACTCTTCCGGAACTCCTCGTGACGTCCGGGATCCTATCCGAGACTCCAAATCACCATTCGTTCATACCATCAATTATCTCATCGCTAACCCTAGCTACATCGGAGTGTTAAGTGTGTGACCCTACGGGTTCGAGAACATGTAGGCATGATCATATCAATAATCAATAGCGGGACCGGGATGCCCATATTGACTCCTACATATTCAACGAAGTTCCTTATCGATTGAACCACGATGCCAGAGATTCTTAATCTCATACACAATTCCCTTTGTCTCATCGATATTTAATTTGCCCGAGACTTGATCGTCGATATCTCCATATCTGGTTCAATCTCGTTACCTGGCAAATTCTCTTTACTCGTCCATAATATAGGATCTCCGTGATTACTCCTAATCACATGGTTGCAACCTTTCTGATGCTATATTACCGAGAGGGCCCAGAGATATCTTTTCCCGTCACAAGGAAGGACAAATCCCACTCTTGATTCATGTCACCCAACAAATACCATCGGAGATACCTGAAATCCACCTTTATAATCACCCAGTTACGAAGTGATGTTTGATGTCCACAAAGCATTCCTCCGGTAAACGGGAGTGACACAATATCATGGTCTAAGGAAACTATACTTGGCATACTAAAAGCGTTGGCAATGAAACCTGTGTGACATGATCAATTGCAACCCTTTATTACCGGGTCTTGTCCATCACATCATTACTCCTAATGATATGACTCCATTATCAAGTGACTATAAAAAGTCCATGGTTAGGAAACTCTAACCATCTCTTGACTAATGAACAAGTCTGGTAGAGGCTTACTAGGGACAACTGGTTGTTTATATTCCACACATGTATTATGTTTCTGGTTAATACAATTATAGCATGGAGAATAAACTATTATCATAAACATGAATATGCCAATAAACCATTTTATTATTGCCTCTAGGGCATATTCCCAACATAGAAGGCTTGCCCCCCCCCCCCCCCCCCCCTCGAAGATCAAGTTTTTTGCTTGGCTGGCCATCCAAAATAGGTTGTGGATGGCGGACCGCCTTCAAAAAAGAGGTTGGCCAAATTGCAGCCTTTGCAAGCAAACCAATGAATCGGTAGCCCACTCTTCTTCCATTGCCGCTTCACTAAAACAATTTGGTGGATGATTAAAGAATGGCTTGGCCTTGCTTTCATAGCTACCTCCGAGTGGGCAACTCATCAAAGCATCAATGATTGGTGGATTAGCATGTCGTCAAATAGTATTCCGAACCGCAAGGCTATGGCGTCTATCACCATGCTCACATGTTGGACAGTTTGGAATGAGCGGAATGCGAGGGTCTTCCGGGGCAAATCCACTCCACCGCCGGTCATCTTCAGCGGCTTGAAGAGCGAGCTCCGGCTGTGGGTCACGGCGGGCGCAAATAACTTGAGTAGCGTTATTTTGGGAGAGTAATCCCTTTTGTATCCCGGTATCCCGGTCTTTTATTTAAATTGTACGCCTAAACTAGTATCCCTTATGGAATGAGGCAAGCCTTTTGCCTCCGCTTTCAAAAAAAATATGTGAAAACCCATGCACACTCTACACTTAAACTAATTCCCTTTTTTATGTTGATGACTGATTGGTATGTCCACAAGGAACCTGGGCATCTTAGGAAGCAAACAGATGTTGAAGTATTTTGCATAGCTGCTGCTTTGATGTGATAAGATTGAAATACTTTTGGACATAACCGTTTCAATGTACTTAAAGTGATAGTATAAACATTGTTGTGTGATCAAGTTTTAACGTACAGTGTAGACCTGATATGGTTGGGATAGCTAGAGAGAACATTTGTTATAATATTGTACTTTCAAATATTCAGTTATTAAAGAAAACAGATGTGTATGTTTAGCTGATTCATATGTGTATATCTGGCATATAAGAGGACGAATCACTAATCAATTACAGGGTGATGGTTTAGAAAAGAAGTTTGCGCAGCACCAAGCTCCCTCTCGGCGCAGCCGGCAGCGCCTCGCCACTGCATCTTCATGTTCTTCATCATCTTTATTATGTTCACAAGTGAGCTCCAACTCCCATTCATTGCTCTAAGCTCTCTCTTTTTACCTTCATGTTGTGAATTTGGGGAGAATAAAGGACGTCTATTTTATCTATTTCTGTCAATGTTAGGGAATGTCGTCTAGATCTAACTGTCAATCATCCGATGTTGGGTCTAGAATTGGGTCTGGGAGTAACACACTAACACTGTTGATGATTTAGCCTTGAAGTTACTTGGGCAGTGAGATCTTATGTGTTTATATTCCTCGATAAGTTCAACTAAAAATCATATTGTCTCGATGTCATGTACACCGGTACAAATGTGTTACTTGATGATTTAAATCGTATACATAATTAAGTGTGTGAATGATCTATTAATCTTGAAAAGGTCGTACCTATATAGGAATGGGTCGAAGCTAATAAAGTGCAACATCTGCATTGATCGACAATTTCATATGGCAGTTTAAAGTTCCATAGGTTTATGCATCATTGTACGCTGAATGTGTTTCATGTTGATTATGCCAATAGCCCAATAAGGTAATTGTATTTGTGTATGTGTTCCTTATTCCATGCTTATAATATATGACACCCAGAAGTTTTTTTGTGTCAGAGCTAGGAGGTTAGAATCATTCTTGATGATTATGCTGCTGGAAATTTGAGATTAGGAAACAAAACCAGCTTCGAGGGAACTGTCATGAATAATGCCATTGTCATGTAAAATTCGTCGCTACTACGACCGGTGAGGAAACAACACTGGTAGGCGAGAGCCGACGCGAGCCTGTCATCCTATTGGTTAGTGATTCGTCGCTACTACGACCAGTGCATCTTCAGGTTGCAGGATTATATGTTCGTTTGCTTATTTTTGTCTGTTCTATACTGATTGTCAGCTAGGTCTTTTTCAGCATGTTTCGTATTAGATTATTGATAGCAGCTATCTTATTTTTCAAGCCATGCTCTATGTGTCTTCTAGCTTCGGGTTCAAGGTCTGCTTCTACACTGCTAATAGTGACATATCTTCATTTCTCAACAGTATCTTGCTTAAATTACTTGAGTTTTCATATTTTTTTAAAGTAGGATTGTCAAGTTGCAAAGGAGAATCGATTACAATTTTTTTATTCCTAGAAGTACTGAAAATAAAAAATAACAACGTGATACAGCATGCAACTGTTGCGATAGAGATAACTAGCAGCACACTTATTTGTGTTTTACTGCCGCTACGATTAACTTTCTATCGTTTGCCGTGTTTTCATAATTGTGAGTGGATTTAGTAGAATGACTTGAGTCTGGGGAGACATAGCAGGTCTGCATAGAAATTTGTAGCGGTTAGTGCTTTAGCAGAGCATGTACATATGAGATGGAGGAAGAGATCGACGTGTAGAGAGACTGTTTGTTCAACTGATTTTAAATGTCCGCACTATGTTTGAATGTACCTTTTCATGGTACCAGCTATGAGAAGCTTTGTCTTGTTTGTTCAGTGTGTTAGCTCTTTTGCAAATAGTTCTCAAGTTTATATGAACCATTGATGTAGACTCCGAGAAAAAGAACATACACAGCAACAAAGAACCGCGGTTTATTCTCTCTGTTATGATGCAGGATCATCGGTTCGGATTGCTTCATTGAGACCATTCTGGATAAGGGCCGCCGGCTTCGATTCTCGGAAATGGAGAATATCTTACCTCCCAAGCCTCATTCCTCATGAACATCTGGTAATTTTCGCATATCTAACTACTGGACTATTGTTTTATGTTACGAGTAAGTGTGTGACTCAGATAAGTCGCCGTTGGGATGTAGAACAAAGTTTACAGGACCAAAGTGACCATCTAGGAAGTCCCTTCTGCGCAAACATTGGTGGTTGCTGATGTGACAAAAAATATGAATGTAGGTACAAGTTTGGTGTTACGGCAGCAGATGGTAATGCAGTGGTTGATATGGTTTTCTTCAGATACGTTGCTAGAGATCTAATTGGAAAACCAGCTGATGTGTTGATTGTCGAGTTTTTCCCAGGAGGCGCTTCCTTTGCGGGTTTTGTGTTACCGGGGACATCTTCTGGATCTGGTAGTGCTGTGAAGATAACTGCCCAAACGAGCTTGGCTCAGCCTGTGGATTCTGGTGTACCGTAGAATGGCAGAATGTTAGAGTGATCGATTAACGTATTAATTTATCTAGATGGCAGAATGGCAGATGGAACAACAATGACATGTCGGTGTGTTTGCTTGGGCTTCCTGAGGCTTTCCAGTAAAATAAGTCAGTAAAACAAAACAAACATCGGTGCTTCGCTGCGGGCTTTTTCGAAGCAGGTCATTGCTCCCATAGACGCGAAAAAGCACAGAAGGAGGTGCTTCCCGAGCTTCTCCAGCTCCACAATGAACCGGTATACCACTTTGCCCTGTCTCTTGTCTCTTTGCCATATTCACAGAGAGAGAGAAATTCAGCTACAGTCACTAAACTCGAAGTGTGGTCTCACATTGATCACTAACCTTCCAAATACCCTAATTACGGTCTCTTAACTTGCATAAGTGAGTCAATACAGTCACTGTATCCGATTTTCTATACGTATGGTGACAGCTGGGCGTAGACCGCATGGACACCGTGGCGTTGACCGTATACGTGGGCGTAGACGTGGCGGTGGAGGGGGTTTTTGCAAAATTCGTAGTGGCTTTCTCGGACAGAGCCCTCTCAGTCTCAATTTATTCTTCTCTCAGACAGAGCCCTCTCAGTTTAACCCTTCGAGCTGCCTCCGTCTTTTGGGGTTCTTTTCCGTAGCTGCGCCGAGGAGGTCGAGGTGATCGTCGCTATGCCTCTGGGAGCGAACGTGGAGCGGCGGCGACATGGGCTCCGCCGACGATTTCGATCCTCCACCGTTCACCTCTGTTCGGAGAGGGTTGAGCAATGTTCCACTGGGTCCATAGCGGCGGTGGGAGGAAGGTTCGCCGCCATTGTACGGTGAGTTCTGTTACTGTCCCTTTTCCCCTCTTTATCAGCGGCAGAACATCGATCCCCCACCGTTCACCTCTGTGGATAGTTAGGGTTTCCTGTACATAGCATGCAATTAGGGTTTGGTAGGGTTCATCTTCGGGCACAGAGCATGCAACTGGGGTTTGGTAGGGTTTAAGATTCATAATTTTTGGGCCGGGCTATGATTTGGGGAAGTGGAATAGTTAAAAGTGGTCGATTTTAGCCATGAATCTTGTGATTATAGGCAGTAATTTTAGTGCCCTGTTTTTGAAGCTGTTTTAGTGTCCTGTTTTTTGAACCCTCAATTTGGTGCACTAATGTCATATGATATGTGTGTAAAAGTAGTAGATTTACATGGTACAAATTTTTACTAAGTGTTTGCCAAGTGCTGAATGCCATGAATTGTTGATGCACACTATGTTATTGAGGAAAAAATGCTTGCTTTAATGTCAGTTATTCATGGAAAACATCCTCTTTCTATTGTATGCAGGGAAAGACAGTGATCATTTCTTTGTGATTGTTTATCATGGTGGTTATTTTTGTGGTCATGGCAAGCATAGGGAGTATTGTTCTGCGGCTAATGTTTGGTTTGATTTCTGTGATCTTGTGTGAGGCAACGAAAGAGGCTTGCTCAGCAGCACAAGGAGCAGAAAGAACTTGAAGCTACAGCTAGAAGAGCAGAGCAGGCAGATGCTAAGAAGCAACTTGCTCAACAGAGGAAGTCATCAAGATCAGAAACACCAGGTGGCCAACAAGTGGCCAAGAAGCAAAAGCAAGTGAACATGTTTGATGAGCTCAGAGGCTAAGAAAGAATTTACTCGTAATTTGAATCTTGTAAAATATTTGGATGACACTTGTGATCTTGTGTGATCAGTTTAGGATGCTACTAATGCACTTGTGATCTGAAACTTGCAAAATATTTTGGATGAAACTTGTGATCTTGTGTGATCAGTTTAGTATGCTACTAATGCACTTGAGATCTGAAACTTGCAAATTATTTTGGATGAAACTTGTGATCTTGTGTGGTACATATCATAGTCTGATACATATAAACCTAAGTTGCCAGCATTAAACAAGATCAAACACATACATTACTTGCCAGCAAACACATAGTCTGATACATAAGGTGATACATATCATAGTCTGATACACCTAAACCTAGCAGCATAGATCATCAACACAGCCAGATACACATAGTCTAATACACATCAGGATTACATAACTTGGTCACTTCATTTCTTCAGAATGAGCACCACACACAGAACACACAAAGTGGCAACACCTTGCAAGTAGACACTTCATCATCAGCAGCATTTCCCTCCCTAGTCCTAGCATCATGGATTCTTGGAGCTTGGTCATCTTTCCTGTTGTCCTCCCTTGGTGGTGACACCAATCTCACCAGCTGCATTTCCCTCCCCAGTCTTGCGTCGGCTACTAGCTGCATTCCTCTCCCTTTCAGCTTTCACAAACTCGAGTTCTTCTCTTGTTTCTTCTGCAGCTCCAACGGCATCAACAGCTTCATCACCAACAAGGACACCGTGTTCAACCAGATAGGTCACGTAGTCTAACTCCCAGTGCCAGAAGTCACAAGTTTTCTATGAAATCGAGAGATGATTTTGATCACAGAACAGTACTGACAAATTCTCCAGATCAGTGGGGCTGGGATACTTACACCGTCTGTAATACACTTGTAGAACACCCAGCCATCGTGCTCCTCGGTGCTAGACTTGTAGAACTTGACCATCTTGCCACAGTCAGGGCATCCGATGAGGGGCACCACCACTGCCCGGGTGCGGAGACCTGACCGGATGGAAGACGAGGAGGACATGGCGGGTCAGGACAACAGCGGTCGTGGCGACGCCTGGCGATGGTGAGCGCGACAGTGGTCGCCGAGAATCGCGGGCGCGGCGACAGGGTGAATCGCGAGAGCTCGATTTGGGAATTAGGGATTTGACGCATCGGGGGGGGGGGGGGGGGGGGGGAGGGGTGTTGTGTGAGGGAGGGATGAGACTGAAAATCTTGTAGGCATCACGATTTTGCAAATAACCCCTCAGCCTCCACGTCCAGCTCCACGTATATGACCCTCGCCACGCGGTCCCAGTTGCCCGCACCCAAGTGTCACGATACGTACCAAAATAGGTAGAAAATTGGATACAGTGACCGTATTGACGCACGTATGCAAGTTAAGAGACCATAATTAGGGTATTTAGAAGGTGAGGGATCAATGTGAGACCACGGTTCGAGTTTAGTGACTGTAGCTGAATTTTCTCTCACAGAGAATATGCCACCGTAGGGACGTCGGACCGACCGCTTTCCACTCTCCCTCGCAGTGACCCACGCAGCGACAGGGAAAGAAAAGGCCTCACGCATGCCAAACTAGCGAACCAATCCTGGCCAACCGGCTTTGCTGCTGGATGGATGCATGTACGTATTTTTCTTCGATGGATGCTAGTCCGTTGATGCTCTTACGAATCGATGTTCTTTTTTTTTTCCTTGACTAGCTAATATGCCCGTGCTTTGCAACGGGTGAGAAAATATATGAGTAAAGAGTCGGGATGTAGATGTGTGGCACATGTTCTGCTCCAACCCGCAACGTCAAAGCCATCATCAACGAATTCTACTCAAATTAAAGACATGAAATACAACTCCCAAAATTCGGCCAGAGGCACCAACAGACACGAGAATCTAGATAATATCAACAAAAATGTTTATTGAACTGATTTGGTTTTGGTTGCAACGGGAAAGGATATTTTATTAGGTTAATCTGTGGCATCTTTCAAATAAATATTTGTGTCGTTTGAACTATGGTAGCTTCCCATCATTCTGATTTAATATGAGGGTCAAAAGCACGAGGAAACGAAAAAGGAAACCCTATTCTTTCTCAAGCATGAGAGATATCTAAAATACAACACACACGTATTGTTTTGATCCACAATTAAATTTTTTTTTTGAAAATACTCATGTTTAAAAAACGGAAATCCAAGATAAATTTCAAGTGTACTTAAATTGTTAACATAAATGCCAGGAGCCAAAGAAAACATATGACTATCTAAATGTATGGAAAAATTCACAATTGTGATGGTTTCAAACTATTAATCCACAAATCGTATGCTCCGCATTTTCATCTCACATATATGACTACATCTCCCATTGCCATACTTGTTATCCATGAATCGTACGCTCCGCATTTTCATGACAACATAGTACTCCCTCCGTCATAAAATATAAGGCACGCTATTTTATGTTGGTCTTTGATGCTCAACTTTGGCCAATAATATATAATAAATTGTAGGGATTGAGAATATGTAAATAGTACCATTGGATTCGTCTTGCAAAATTATTTGATTTATATATGTATATACTAATTTTATGAACATATTATAAATACAAATTATGGTCAAAGTTGTACGTCGTTGATAAAAAAACTGAAGGGTGCCATATATTTTGGGACGGAGGGAGTATCGTAATTGACTCTACTGCTCAACATTTGTTCCACCTTTTATTAAATTTCTCGATAATTAAATTCTAGCCAAGATGATAATCACCAACCTCAAATTCACATATGCACAAGAAAAAGACAAACAGTTCTTGAGAATAACATATGAAGCAACTAATTCTCCTAGGTAGTGAAGATAATATATTATGGCCCTTGTGTAGGACCTCTAAAGTTTCTTTTCTTTTACCTCTTCGTCGACATCTCAATGATGCAAAGAAAATGACGTTAGCATTAAAAAAAAATATGTTTGAGTTCCTCATAGAATTGTTACACTGTGTTGGCATAAAAATCATATAACTAAAACCAAAACGTCCTCATAGATGAAATGTCCTAATCAACATATAGCTCTTTTTATCCAACACGTGTTAGCAAAATATTGTGGTGGTCTACCCAAAACATACAACTAAATTATTCACAGAGTGATTCAAGTATAAGCGCTTGTACATGTTTGGCAACAATAGATCTTTAAATAAAATAAAACTCTATAGGTTCTATCATGTATAGGATCGAATGTACACGGGACTTGGAATAGGAGTGCACAAAACAGATCTGGACATGTATAAACTGCATACACCACAACGCACATGAACCGACCTTGACCTGGAAGGCTGGAAAGCTACGTTCAGCTCATATTTGCTATTCATATCCTCCAACATAAAAATAAGAATCCGGTTTTGCTAGATCTCAGGCGACTGAGACCTACTTAAATCTCAGTCACGTTCAACACCGTTGATCTTTTTTGATGTTATAAGATTCGTGCATGTCCTTTTTTCCCGTGTCTCCAGCGTTGTTTGTGGTGTCTTTCTTTTATTTTTGTCGCGGCCTGCTTTGTGTTGGGCTTTTTCTGTGGGTGAAGTGTTGTGGGCCTTTTTTGCCCGTTGTGTTTCTTCTCCGTGCCAGCGCGACTGACTCCAGTGTGACAGCTGCCATTCGATACCGTTGACAACAGAGAGAAGCCTCGAGTGAGCGGAAGGGAAGAGGAGAAGCGGCGCGACGGCGTCGAGGGGCGGAGGCGTCGCGGGCGGCGGCGTGGAGGGGGACGGCGGACTCGGTGGTCGATCTGAGTGCTTACCCCGCATCTGAGTCCGTGCTAGGTTGCAGATTCAAGCAGGTTTTTCCCCATGTCCCCCATCTCTTTTCCCACCCCGCGCGTGCAGATTGTTCGTGATGCGAACCGCTAGGATCTAGGGGTTGCATGTGTGCTTGTTCGTGTTGTATTTGAGTTTTTTTGTGCTATTTTTTCCCAACGCTTGGATCTACCGAGTTGAAGCCAATCCCAAATAGGGGGCCATGTATATAGTGAGATGTATAGTTCCGCTCTGGTGATCTGGTCTCGGCTTCTTGTGGAGCTGCTGCCTGCTGGAGACTTCCGACAGCGAATTTGGTTTGGTGTGGATGGGTTTGTGTGCTCTGGTCTCGGACAGATGTTTATCTGCTTTTGATTGACGTGGGCTGATGCTTCCAGATTTTTCCTATTCTGTGTGTGTCTTTGTTGTGATAAGCACGTGTGCTCTGTATCATGTTTTGATGTATCTGCATCATTTTTTGTTTGGGGATTGGTGGTCGACTATTACATAAATTCTGACGGCGATTCAAGTGCAGATTGGTGTTGTGCATGTCTGATTATTATTTTAGGGGGATTGGTGATGTAGTGCATTGCTAGTCTACTGGCCCAACAAAGCATGGCTAATTGTTTAGTGAGGTGCGTAGTTAAGATTTTTGTGCTGATCTACTGAGCGCAAATCCCAAGCCAAGCAAAGCATTCTGCTAATTTTTCTGTTAATGCATTTGTGTTGAATTTTTCCTGGTTGATTATGTTTCTGCAAAAATGTGGTGCTCACTAGTGTCAGTGGCGTATTTTTGACGGGCGATGTGCAAGTGCAAATAGGTGTTATGTATGCGCGCCTTTTTTTCCAGGGGAATTGGTGATGTATCTGATATATTTTTGTGGATTTTTGTGTGTGCGTGGATGAGATACTGAAACCAGGGCCCAACCAAAGCATGGCTAAATTTTTAGTGAGGCACGTAGTTAAGCTTTTTTTGGTGGTCTACTGAGCACAATCCAAAGCAAGTTTATTGGTGATGGATATATGTATTTTATTGGTGATGTTTTTCTGGACGGCAGCAAGTGTATGGTTGATCTTTCATTTTATTCTCTCTTCTTAAATTTACACAGGCCTTTTTTCTTGATTGATCATGGAATGTGAAGAAAGTGATACTGCCAGTGACCATGCTGATGAGAGAAATAAGTATGTTATGCTGACAGACACTGAGGTGTCCCAAGAAATGTTCTATGATGAGATAAATGAAATAGTAAGGCCTCCACATTTTAGTATTTTTAGTTTTCGTTATCTGCCTTTTTCCCAATTTACTTTGTGCTGTTTTGCTTTTTTTATGTACTGACTATTATTCTTTCAATTAAAACAGGTTAGAAAGAGCGTACAGAGGAAAGAGGGACGAGGGACGAGGGACGGAGAACAATCCGGAAGCAAAAACTCACAAAGGTATTTATGTGTCAAAACATTTTTACGTATTTTTTATGTTGGTAGCATGTTGTCCTGGAATACTGGTTTTTTAGTTGCATCTTGTGCGCAACCTAGAGTCCTAGGGTGCACGTCGTGTGTAAACCATGCCCCTAGTTTCATGTGGGCTGTAACTAAGGTCATAGGGGGGGGGGGGGGGGGGGGGGGGCTTTTTTTTAGTTGCATCATGTGCGCATCTAGAGTCCTAGTTGCATGTGGTGTGTAACCAAGCCCTAGTTTCATGTGGGCTAGAACTAAGGACCTAGTTTCATGTTAGGTGCAACTAGGTCCCTAGTTTCATGTGGGCTAGAAATAAGGACCTAGTTTCATGTCAGGCGCAAGTCGCATGTGGGGTGTAACCTGGCCCCTAGTTTCATTGATGGTGTAACTAGGGCTTCATGTTGTGCCCATTTTTAATGTCCTAGTTGCGCCTGAGGTGCATCTAGGCACTGAGTTTCATGTCATGCGCAACTAAGGACCTAGTTTCATGTCGGGGCGCAACTAAGGACCTAGATTCATGTTGGGCGCAACTAGGGCCCTAGTTGCATGTCATGTGCAACTAGGTCTTTTGGTTCTCGCATCTTGGGCGCAACTAGGGCCCTAGGGCTGTAACTAAGGTTGAGGGGGGGGGGGGGGTGGGGCATTTTTAGTTGCATCTTGTGCGCAACCTAGAGTCCTAGGGTGCACGTCGTGTGTAAACCATGGCCCTAGTTTCATGTGGGCTGTAACTAAGGTCATAGAGGGGGGGGGGCTTTTTTTAGTTGCATCCTGTGCGCATCTAGAGGCCTAGTTGCATGTGGTGTGTAACCAAGACCTAGTTTCATGTGGGCTAGAACTAAGGACCTAGTTTCATGTTAGGCACAACTAGGGCCCTAGTTTCATGTGGGCTAGAGATAAGGACCTAGTTTCATGTCAGGCGCAACTAGGACCCTAGTTGCATGTAAGGTGCAACTAGGCCCTTGGTTCCTAGTCGCATGTGGGGTGTAACCTGGCCCCTAGTTTCATTGATGGTATAACTAGGGCTTCATGTTGTGCGCATTTTTAATGTCCTAGTTGCGCATGAGGTGCATCTAGGCACTTAGTTTCATGTCATGCGCAACTAAGGACCTAGTTTCATGTCGGGGCGCAACTAAGGGCCTAGATTCATGTTGGGCGCAACTAGGGCCCTAGTTGCATGTCATGTGCAACTAAGGACCTAGTTTCATGTTGGGGCGCAACTAAGGACCTAGTTTTATGTGGGGCGCAACTAGGGCCCTAGTTTGTAAGGTGCAACTAGGCCATTGGTCCCTACTCGCATGTGGGGGTGTAACCTGGACCCTAGTTTCACGTGGGGTGTAACTACGCCCCTAGTTTTAATGTTGTGCGCAATCTAATGTCGTAGTTTTCATGTGTGGTGTATCTAGGAACCTAGTTTCATGTCATGTGCAACTAAGGACCTAGATTCATGTCAGGGCACAACTAAGGATCTAGTTTCATGTCGGGCGCAACTAGGCCTTTGGTTCTTGCATGTGGAGTACAACCTGGCCCCTAGTTTCATGCGGGGTGCAACTAGGGCCCTAGTTACATGTCAGGTGCAGCTAGGCTTTTGGTTCTTGCATGTGGGGTGTAACCTGGCCCCTAGTTTCATGCAGGGTGTAACTAGGTGCCTAGTTTCATGTTTTGCGCAGTCTAATGTCCTAGTTGCATGTGAGGTGCATCTAGGCACCTAGTTTCATGTCATGCGCAACTAAGGACCTAGTTTCATGTCGGGTGCAGCTAGGGCCCTAGTTGTAAGTTGCAACTAGGCCATTTGGTTCCTAGTCGCAAGTATGGTGTAACCTGGCCCCTAGTTTCATGTCAGGCGCAACTAGGGCCCTAGATTTTGCAACTAGGCCATTTGGTTCCTAGTCGCAAGTATGGTGTAACCTGGCCCCTAGTTTCATGTGGGGTGTAACTAGGGCCCTAGTTTTATGTTGTGCGCAATCTAGGGCCCTAGTTGCATGTGAGGTGCATCTAGATACAAAGTTTCATGTCATGCGTAACTAGGGACCTAGTTTCATGTCATGCGTAACTAAGGACCTAGTTTCACGTCGGGCGCAACTAGGACCCTAGTTTCATATTGTGTGCAAATTAATGTCTAGTTGCATGTGAGGTGCATCTAGGTACCTAGTTTCATCTCATGTGCAACCAAGGACCTAGTCTCACGTCGGGGGGCGTAACTAAGGAACTAGTTGCATGTGGTGCTATAGTTGCATGTTGTGCGCAACCCTAGGGGGTCCTTAGTTGCATGTTGATAAGGATAAGCTTGGAGGTTTTCAACCTATCTGCATCTTAGGTTCCTGTTTGCACATGTACCATATATATTTCAGCATTTTTATTACCTATTGATTGTTTTATTATTTCAAGCTATCTGCAACTTTTTCCCTTCCTTTTTTTCTGCTCCATAGATGTCTCCAGATATTGAATTCTTAGGATAAAGAAATATTGTCTATGAATGCAACACCGTGTCTGCATCAGTTGATGCCCACCACAACACCTCATTGAGGCTGGGCATGTCATAAAAAAAAGAGAATTCGGAGCCTAAGAGACTGAGACCACGAAGTAAATATCTGTGCTCTCCATATGAAATTAACAAAAGAGGCACGATCCAACCAAACATCATGAAGTTGTACAATGAAATTATACCGTTATGTGACATCCCAGTTATCAAAGAGTGAGTTCAGTGTCTGTTCTTATGTGGTTCAGTTATTTTTTTCATTTTTACAAGTAAATGTTAAGAGCCCAATGTGTTTTAAATTGTGTAATTAACCTCTGTTTTGTTTTCTGAACACAGCAAATGGGCAATCAATGTTGATAACTGCAGAGTTTCGTTATTGCAATTGGGGAAGTCAATGAAACCCGGTGGCTGGGTTGATTCTTATGTTATTAATTCATTTTGCCGGAAGCTCTTCAGGGAAAATCATCCAAAGAAATCAAACAAACATTTCTTTTTCCATACAGCTTCTGTAAGTATTTCATTAGTTCCCACTGATTTTTCTGTTATTTTTGCATTTTTGGAATAATGCAAACTATTCTGCTGCTCTATTTATACATACCCATGTTTTCTTTTTGTGTAATCTTCATGTACGCAGGAATATTTCCTTGAGAAGTATCCAAATGAGTACATGAGGAGAAAGTGGAAAGAAAATGAGTACAGTAGGAAAGAAGGAAGGTTTTCTGTCCTGTGCAAAAATAAGCCAGGGCCCAAGTGAGGCCCACACAAAAGCCTACAGAAAAAACAGGGAAGAAGCTCACAGAAAAGCCCAGAGATTTGGTCCACAAACAGCGACACCAAAAGAATAGGCCAGCCCACAAACTACTAGAAAAAACAGAAACAACAAACAGAGACAACGTCCAGGGCCCAAACAGAAACAACGGGGGAAAGATATGCTGCTGACATCAGCCGACTGAGATTTAAATCTCAGTCGACTGAGTCCTAGGCGCGCCCTTTTTATAATGCTTGTCTTGTAACGGCTGGATAATTTTTATATATGACCTTAGCCTTCTTGTAATTTTTTGTAGTATGGAAGATTTGACAAGAAGCCGGTATATGTGAGTGGTCCACTGACCAGTGACTGAGTGAGTCATAATTTCATTCTATTTCTTCTGTGGTACTTTGAGTTTTGAACAATAGTTAGCATTTCAGAACAACAAAGTTCTACCATAGCAAAATGCAAAATTTTACAAAGTATCCCGTTGGAGACTTTGCTTCTCACACCATGGGTACATACACGGAGAGTTGTCTTTGTCTTCTTGATGATGATGTTCTTGACACTAATAACACCATGTGGGATTGTGGGGTTGATAGTGCCAATGTAATGAACTATTCCTGGTTGGATCTATTTCTACATGTCACCGAGGCAGCAAGTACAGCATGTGTTTGACCAGTCTTCCGGCTAGTCGGCACATTGCCTGTGTGAAGGGTATATGCATCTTATCCTCAGCTCTTCTTGATAGATCCATATGGTTGGTCTTTCTTCTCTGACTAGATAGACTCCGCTCCAATTATTTCAATGCTTAGTCGTGGCTTTTTCTCTCCAGTAATGGCGGGAGGCCAGCTTGTTCAGTGAAGCTGCTTCTCCGTTGGTTTGCGAGGGTGCAGTTCGCCTTCTCTGTACAACATATATAGAGGAGGCACACGGAGACGGAGGACGCATCAGAGACAGAGCGGACCAACTACTCACCCACATCAAAGATGAGGATGCACTCACAGGGTTTGCTCGTCCTCCTCCTCTCCACTCTCCTCGCCGGAGCAGCCAATGCCGAACCCGGTCGCGACCCTACTAACAAGGATTGTCACCCCGGCGACAAGGCCGCGCTGCTCGCCATCATGGCCGCCCTCGGGCAGGCAGAGACGCCCGAACCAGCCAACCACTGCTGCGACTGGTACTACGTCAACTGCGACGACTTCGGACGCGTCATCGGCCTCGAACTCTTCCAGCATGCCGAACTTACGGGCAACATCCCCGACGCCGTCGGCGACCTCACTCATCTGAAGGACCTCTTGCTGCACAAACTCCCGGCGCTATCGGGCCCTATACCACCGGCGATCGGCAAGCTCTCCAACCTCACGATGCTCCGCATCTCCTGGACGGGTGTTTCAGGACCCGTGCCATCTTTCTTGGGCGCTCTAAAGCGACTCACCTTTCTCGACCTATCCTTCAACTCGCTAACCGGCGCCATTCCGGCCTCGCTGGGGAGCATCCCCAACCTGTCCGGCATCAACCTCAGCCGCAACCGCCTCACCGGCGCCATCCCGCCGTTTCTCAGCAAGTCTGCAGACCAGGTCTACCTCTGGCTGTCGCACAACAACCTCACAGGGTCCATCCCAGCCGAGTTCGCCGCCGTGAGCTTCGCGCACCTCGACCTGTCGCGGAACTCCTTGACCGGCGACGCGTCGAGCCTCTTCGGGCTGGGGAAGGAATTGCAGTACATCGACCTGTCCCGCAACGCCTTCGATTTTGATCTTTCAGGCGTCGTGTTCCCGCAGGGCGTCGAATCCGTGGACCTGAACCATAATGCCATCCATGGCGGCATCCCGGCACAGGTCGCGTACGTGGACAACCTGCGGTTCTTCAACGTCAGCTACAACAGGCTCTGCGGCGCGCTGCCGACCGGCGGGAAGATGCCCGAGTTTGATCTCTACGACTACCAGCACAACAAGTGCCTCTGCGGTGCTCCCCTCTTCCCTCCATGCAAGAAATTATAAATAGAAATGTCTGGTGTGTGTTGACAGAGTAACGAGATGATCATGCTTCAGTAAGTAATCCGATATATATCGACCAACTCGACTGTTTTGAAGTCTCTCTGGATTAAGAATTATGCTGAAATAAAGCCAAGATGATTATGCCTGACTTCCAGTATAGCGGTGAAGCTGTCAGTTAGCTTTAGTACTTCCTCTGTTTTAAGTATAGTAGTATTACACACTCGAATAACATAAATTAATTCTCAGTAGATATCATATCATGATTCAGCAAGTCTTGTAGTGAGATGCTTCTTTAAGTGAGGTCAAATTAACTTTTTCATTAGAAAAATTCTTCATTTGTCTTTTCTAGAAAAGAAGTGTAGATCTCACCCCTTGACAATTGTTGAAGTGGATAATTCATTGTTCGGTTTTTTCAACAGTAATTTTAAACTTCAAGTGTGAAGACAGGATAGATCTTGTGCTTAGCACGACATGGCCACTTAGATGGTTTTAATAGCCATGCGATCAAACGCCTACGAGGCCACTTTCGTCCCTCATCAATGAGGACATTATTATTGAGCTTGCAAGGATCCTCCACAATTGTGGTGAGGTCACCGGCCTCGCTACCAACTTCCAAAAGAGTCTTGTTGCACCAATCCAATGTCAAGATCTAAACTTTGATGACATTCTCTAGAGTTTCCCTGTCATCATCATCGGCTTCGTAGTGAGATATCTTAAGTTGCCTATTTCGGCCAGAAAGCACAAGTGTATCCCGTTCTAGCGCCTAGAAGATAAGCTTGCACGCAAAATCAATGGCCGGGATGGGAAGAACTTCACAGCCACAGAGCGACGAATCTATGTTAAATTACTTTTCAAGGAGGTGGCGATCTACCACCTAACGCCACCCGTGATTAGGTAAAGAACAGTTTTAGTTCCTCTGTTCTTGCACCGAGGAGGTGGTAGTGGCAGTGGGTGGCATCAGACAAGTGAATGGAAGCAACCCGCATTACTAGACCGTGTGAAACACGAAGAGGAAGGGTTTCTCAACACCACCCAAGCCGTCGTCCGTGATCTTGGCGACCGAGTCTAACAACCCGTCACACGGAGCTCCTCCTTGTATGTGTGTACTCCGGTTGAGGCGTTGTACGTTCAACCCTGATGTCATATAATCTTCTATATTTGGTTTTCTTGAGTTTTGAAGATTTTACTTTTATCAATTATCAAAGGTTTCAATTTCTTGTGAATTTGTTTGTTTTTAAAAATTCCAAAAATTAGGATGTTACATACAATCACCCTTAAAAGGAATCTCGTGCCTCAAAAAAATTAAAAGAAATCTTGTCCCTAAAAAAAAAGGAATTTCGTCCCTACAAAAAAGGAATCTTGTCCCGAGATTCGAAAAGGCTTATAAAGAAAGGTCGGTTTGGGATTCCCTAGGTTTAGGGTAATTGGGTAGGGTACCACCCTTAAAATGAACTTTTGTGGCTATTCTTAGGACTCTTATACCCAGGACCATAATGTTTGTCGACCGTACTTTCGATCCTCAAAATTAGGCTGCACCATCCTTGATCCCTTTATATAGCATGTACCAGATCCTCATAAGGGTTTGGGGCTTCTTGGATCAATGCATGATACCTTATGATTCTAGAGATCCAGCTTATTTCCAATAGGTGGGTGTCTCTTCACATAACTTGGAATACCATCCTCCTCAAAATGTCTTGCGTAGAACTTTCCCTCAAGGTAGAGATGTAGACCAACATTTAAAGTTGTTGAACTACTTTCGACACTGAAGGGTCACTCATTAGGTCAATTAGAAGACCAAGATGAGAGGATTTCACAACGGCATCTGGAATATTTTCTTTTGTGTTCTTGGCTGCAAATTTTCCATGAAAACAATGTACAATCTAACGAAAATCTTATGGTAGGCAAGAAGTTTCTAACCGACGATCTTCCACACCATACATCTTTTTTTTTTATGTTGGAACAATTGCCTCTTATGCGGTTCTAATATATTGTCATCCTATGGTTCAGCTTTATCAATTTTGTCTCTCTTATAGGTATATCAGTCTAGGCCTACCATTCCTGATAACATAAGCGAATGATATGAGTATTTTTCATGGGGGGCAATCCATGTCACACTCACTCATTATAGTGTAGTTAGTTTGGTGAGTCTCGTAGTCTAACACTAGGTCATCCTCACCTATCTAACAGAAAGTTTTAAAGGGCATGAACCAAGGTTTGAAATTGTTTACCACTTGTTAAATTAGTAAGACAAACATATCTAGACTATCGATCCTCCAAAAATATTGGGGTTTGCGTAAGTACTCCTATACGACGTTAGCTCACAAGCTTAAGATTCTTTAGTGCTTCTCCTCCTTGGTGTAGTAAGATTTCCATACCGTTATAGTTCATACAACTTCAATTCCACACCTCTATCCTTACTTGCTGATTCATTTATTGTACCCTAGGATAGAGGTGGCACTTAGCAGGGATGTGATTGTTGCTTCACACAAAACATAGTAAGTCGTGAAGTGGGGAATTCTTCCTTTGGGTCCTGTGTGAGGGCCATTGATCATCACATTGTTTGGCTGAGTGTCCTATTTCTCCACAGCCTTTATAAGCTCGAGGTTCTGTCACAACCACTTCTTTGAATTCCTTGTAATTGTCGTTGGTTGGATTCTGGGTTTTTAGTAGGGTCAACTATGTCTGAGCCTCTAATAAATGTCGCATTGCAAGGGGCATCTTGGGGCTGTTGACATGTTGGTGAGTCTCTGGTTGGGCTTAGCACGGATGAGTAGAGAAAGAAAGATACTTAGGAAGAATCCTACCAGGCCATACTCAGCAGATGAAGGCAATTCCTCAAGCAAACAACATAAATAAAACATTTCTTAAGTGAAACAACATTTCTAAAAGACAAATATTGTCATACCACATAAGTTGGTACGGTCAGTACACTATTAGGAAATCGTTGATCAGAATAAAAGATAAAATAGTGGTCTAGATCTAATTAAACAAAGCATGTCACTTCCTTGATGATATTCTTCCTAGGTAGATGTTCTTCTGATACTGGTACTTGTTGCATCAAGGATGCAATCTGAGTATCCTTGGCAAGAATCTGGTCCTCATGATTGCAGAGTTATAAATTCATGTTTACTACGCCAATCCTCAGCTTGCTCACAGTAGTCTTTATGGCATTACTCTTTTCCATCTTCTACTTGAGTGCTTAAAGTTCTTCTTCCACTTCCTTGAGGTATTCCTAAGAGTTGTTAATTCTAGATCTAAGCATACATCCAAGCTCTTCGTGAAGGGTTCGTTGCATAGAAAACAAAAAAAATTCCTACGAAACAAGCAGAAGAAACCCAACGGATCTAGATCTATTATATGAAGGTAGCGAGAAGGAGATCCAATCTCTTACCCTCGAAGAACGAACAAAGCCTTTTGTCGATGTAGGGGTTGGTCTGTCGATCCCCGCAACTAGACTCATCTAGTCACGAGGAGATGTATTATCCGATCCGAGATCCAATCCAATGGAGCACCGCATGAGTAGCACCTCCGCGGTATCCACACGTACAACTCGATGAAGACTTCCTCTCCTTGATCCCGCAAGTGAGGAGGAAGTGGCTCGTGAGATTCCAGCAGTATGACGGTGTGGTGGTTGATATGGTGGAGATCCCGCGGACAGGGCTTCGCCAAGCCATGTACGAGAGAGAGAGGAGGGAGGAGAGGGGTGGTGCGGCTAGGGGATGGGGTGCCACGCCCCAGCCCTCCCCTCCTCTTTATATAGGCGGGGGGGGGGGGGGGGGGGGGCTGCCTTGGCCCCTCCTCCAAGCCTAGGGGCGGCGGCCAAGGGGGAAACTTACCCCCCCAAGGCACCCCCTTAGGGTTTTAGGCCTTTTTCACATGTTGGGCCGCATGGGCCATGGGGGGCTGGTGCGGCCAGCCCATGTGGGCTGCTGCACGCCCCCTTGGTCCATGTGGGCTATTAGGGCACATGGGACCCAGTATCGGACCCCCCCGGAACCTTCTAGAATATTCTGATACTCTGCCGGAAAATTTCCGAATTTTTCCGGAACCCTGGAAACCACTTTCCATATATGAAACTTTATCTCCGGGCTCTTACGGAACTCCTCGTGATGTCTAGGATCTCATCCGAGACTCCGAATCACCATTCGTTCATACCATCGAATATCTCATCACAAACCCTAGCTACATTGGAGCGTTAAGTGTGTGACCCTACGGGTTCGAGAATATGCACACATGATCCGATCAATAATCAATAGCGGGACCGGGATGCCCATATCGACTCCTACATATTCAACGAAGTTCTTTATCGATTGAACCACGATGCCGGAGATTCTTAATCGCGTATACGATTCCCTTTGTCTCATCATATTTAATTTGCCCGAGATTTGATCATCGATATCTCCATATCTAGTTCCATCTTGTTACCTGGAAAATTCTCTTTACTCGTCCATAATATAGGATCTCCATGATTACTCCTAATCACATGTTTGCAAACTTTCCAGATGCTATATTACCGAGTGGGCCCAGAGATATTCTACTCCGTCACATGGAGGGACAAATCCCACTCTTGATACATATCACCCAAACAACCTACCATCGGAGATACCTGAAAGCCACCTTTATAATCACCCAGTTACGAAGCGACGTTTGATGTCCACAAAGTATTCCTCCGGTAAGCGGGAGTGATATAATCTCATGGTCTAAGGAAACTATACTTGGCATATACTAAAAGCGTTGGCAATGAAACTGTGTGACACGATCAATTGCAACTCTTTATTATTGGGTCTTGTCCATCACATCATTCTCCCAATGATTGACTCCATTATCAAGTGACTGTAACAAGTCCATGGTTAGGAAACTCTAATCATCTCTTGACTAACGAACTAGTCCGGTAGAGGCTTACTAGGGACACCTGTTGTTTATATTCCACACACGTATTATGTTTCCAATTAATACAATTATAGCATGGATAATAAACTATTATCATAAACATGAATATGCTACTAAACTATTTTATTATTGCCTCTAGGGCATATTTCCAACAGTCTCCCACTTGCACTAGAGTCAATAATCCAGTTTACATTTTCTCGATCCAACACCCATGGAGTCTCAATGCTGATCATGTTTGCTCGCGGAAGAGGTTCTGTCCATGTACTGTACTATGCAGTTCTCTATGTTCTTTGCAAAACGTCAATGTCACCTACTTTGACATTACTTTATCATCACATGATCAACCTCATATCATCACATGATAAACCTCATCATCATATGATGAATATAATGTATTTGGTTGCAGAGTGAGACTTTCGTTTCCCTTTTATGCCTACATGACGTATGATCAGTCAAAAGAACTTTCACATAGTATGTGCACCCGGAACTCACTCAATCTTTAAACAAAAATTTCTCAAACCAAAATATTATATCTTTTTAATCCTTGGATTAATCATATACTCCTATATGTTGTAGACTCAACAAATCGACAGTGCAATCCAAGTCACTTCGATATTTTCGATCACGCTTTCGCTCCGCTTCTGCCTTCATGAGATCTCCAATCTAGTTTGGTGTCATGACTTCAACCAAGTCTACCATTCTCTAGATTCAATTATCTCATCTCCATGTTGAAATGACTCCTCATTTCTAACACATTCTTCTAACCAAGAACTTGGGTCACATTTCATCAAATACAAAATTATGGTTCTTATATGTTTAGACCTATGAACAATTCATAGCGAATACTAACATATCCTCCAACCATTATTTTTGTATTGAAAATAAACTTTATGTTTCACCTATTTTTAACAACTAATGAACACTTCTTCACTTGTTCCATTTTGAACTCCTTCAAAATCTTATTTAGCTTAAACATCCTGACTCATTTATCGACAAAATACGCATCTATCTCCATAGATATTTGACATTCAAATTAACTTCACAAGTTATACGTTGGTTCCTGACTTATTTACAACATTTATGAAATCCTCCATTTCACACAAACAAGATGTTGTAAACTCCCACTCAAATATACACCATACACATATTAAATTGTGAAACCACTTTGGCTCCCACTCAGAAATATGTTATCTCTATATTTGACCATGATTAACTAGCTCCCACTCAAACATATGTCACTACACATTTTGATCATGGAAGATAATTTTTGCTCTAACTTAATATATGTCACCACATATTTTAATTAGATCCCACTCAGTTTCTCATGCACTTTCTCGATATTTTGGACACCTCCAAAATTCTCAATTAACTTTTAAAATTCGAGAACTCATATACGAACACTAGTACTTTGCTAGCTTTAAGTTTTATTTATTCTCTACAAAACCCCTTTTGAGGAATAAATATGTGAAACATCACTTTCATAAAATCAAGTAACAATTACTTTGTTATTTAAACTTAACATAGGATGACTCTTAGTCACTTTCGTATTTAAAGTTTCTATTTCTCCTTTTGTAGATTCGTAGGTATGCCATGTTTCTTGAACATGGCAAGTAAATCATGAATATTATTTTGTAACTCGACAAAACTTCATATTCTTGAATCCTACTTTTCTTTAGACAAGCTAAACCGAAATTCAATGATCACCATCATTAATTCCTTCATGTGTCAAGTTTTAACCAACAGAGCACTTTGCATATGTGCCACTTGATACATAAACAAGCAAGGTTTTAGCTTTTCAATTTATTCCATCAATTCTTTTTTATCAATGAAACTTTTCACGATAAACCACTAAAATACTTAGCACAACCAACAAATTGGTTTGCCCCTTTTAGTCTCATATTGTGGAATCACATTCATAGTCACACATATGAATATACTACAACATTATTCGCAATAGTCTCTAATTATCTCATAATTAATGAAACCACCTTTTCTCATAACTCATATGAAAAATATATGCGAATCATATATAGACCCTTATTTCTAAATAGAGTGTTTATCAAATAAATCTAAGTGCTATTTATTAAACCCCGAAATAAAAACCCTTCTTTGAGACCACACAATATCGAATAGTGCGTGATTACAAAATCTTAGGACATATCAAAACGCCTTTGAAATATTCTAAACATTGTAATTTGTGATAACACTTCTCACAAGTCCGCATACTAACATATAACTCAAATATTTTGTCTCTTTTGATCAAATAAAAAAGACTCAATTTTCTTGTTAACTTAATATCCTAAACTCCAGAATTTTATTTGATCTCATCAAATATCATAACTCGAACAAATACATATATTTACTCATATCATTTATGATGGAGCGCACACAATAATGACATTTAACATTTGCTGAAAATATAACCAACACTTGTGTTTATTTTCGGCAACTCATGGCACTCTTCCAAAAGGTGGCATGTTAGTCATACTCCTTTTAATAAGGCGCATTGATAAAACATCAAAATGTTTATTCAGTATTTAGCATGACTAAAACAAATTGTCATTATTAAGTTTTGGATATCTTTAGTATGTCACATATTTTATAAATGTTTAACTAATCATCGTTTAGATTAAACTAAGGACAATAATCTCATAATCGAAATGTGATCATCAAAAAGAATTACTCATGAAAATAGAACAACCACTTGTCTTTAACATGAATAACCGTCTCACAAACTGAGACACACTAATTTAAAGATCACACTTAATTCGATTACAAAAACTCATTCTAATCCTCTAATCAAAAACGATAAATGTAGAAGTAGATCGTTGCCAGCATCAACTCCTTAATTGCCACCATTCCGCAACGTCTCTCCAGATCCTCCATGCAAATCTCAAGCAGTAGGTTCTCTTTTCATAAAACAGAATGAGTATCAAATACTTATCAAAAACCCGCCACAATTGCAATTTTGGATTTAAACATTTATAACTTGTATATCACTATATACCTTCTACATTGTCAACTTCTCCTGCTATGGGTTCCACTTTGACATGACGCAGCCGAGACACAAACTCACAGAAAGTGATCGAATCCCTTCCCATGACATAGTCCCTGACATAATTCTTGAAGCTGGGGGGAAGCGAGCGCAGCACCCCATCTATCGCAAATTCATCCGTCATCAAGTAGTCCCAAACAAGCACTAGACGGTGATGAATCTCATGCATCTTCCTCAGGTGTTGTTCCAAACAAGTGTTTTCTTCCATCTTGAGTGAAAGAAACTCATTCAGATTCTCAAACCTCGCAATTCTGACTTGTGCTATGAACCTATTTTTCAGCTCATCAACAATCTCATTGGCACGCAAGTCTTCGAATTGACTACTCAGGTCAGAATTCATGCAGGTGCACATCAACCACTCAACTTGTAAGTAAGTGGTTTCTTGGCGAAGCCATTCTATGTGCTCTTCCTCAGTTGTAGAAGCGTTGGGTTTATCTCCTATTTGTTCTTCTAGCACGTCAAGGACGTCATTGGCGTGTAGGACTTCACACAAAAGGAGGTACCACTCGATAAAGTTTGACCCATCTAGACGTAGCTCCTCGGCCATGAAAAGATGACCATAGTCGGCCATGATCTACAAGGATTTTTGCAAAGACATCTTAGGACTTTTGTTTATGATAATTTTTTAGTTCATCTTAATCAAAATTATTACATGAATCCCACTAAACTCAACATCTCTCTGGTTTTTTAGTGACACACGATCCAAATCCACTACACCACAACCGATCATCACGTGAGATGATGTAGCTTCAATGGTGTACAACTCAGTGTTGATCATATCATTCATATGACTCATGTTTAACCTTTCGGTTCCGTGTTCCCGAGGCCATGTCTGTACATGCTAGGCTCGTCAAGATTACCGTAGTATTTCTGCATGTGTAAATCTGGCTTACACCCGTTGTATGCGAACATAGAGTCTATCACACCCGATCATCACGTGGTGCTTCAAAACGATGAACTTTTGCAACGGTGCATACTAGGGAGAACACTTTATTATCTTGAAATTAACGTGAGAAATCACCTTATCATGCTATTGTCGCGATCACATCAAAGCAAGCAATAAGGTGCATAAAAGGATTAACATCACATGCAATATAAATATTGTGATATGGTATAGCATTTTCGTCTTGTGCCTTTGATCTCCATCTCTAAAGCACCGGCATGATCTCCATCATCTCAAGCATTGTGGCACCACCACCATGGTTGTGTCCACCAACTATTACAACTACGACTATTGCTACTCTTAGCGATAAAGTAAAGCAATTACATGGTGATTCAATGACACGCAGGTCACATAAAATAATAGACAACCATATGGCTCCTGCCGGTTGCTGTACTCATCGACATGCAAGTCGTGAAAGATTACAAACATGATCATTGCATACAATATCAAAAATCACATATTGGACATACCACATCACAAACCCTGCAAAAACAAGTTAGACGTCCTCTAATTTGTTTGTACAATTTTTACGTGGCTTGGGTCAATGAGATAGAACCGTTCTAATCTACGCAAAAACCACAACGGTGATATAGAAGTTGCTTATTTTATATCCTTTTGAAAGGCCTTCCGTTGAAGATTGCATCTCACTATAGCAAGAGAAAAAAACACCCGTCAGCCACTTATGCAATATAAGTTGCATGTCAATCGTGGATCCGGCTCTCGTACGTGGACGAGTAAAGTTGGTCCGGGCCGCTTCAATCTCACCATACCGTCAAGATACAAAATGCACGTGGGAAGGTAGCAACAAAAACATCAACACCCACAACTCCTTGTGTTCTAATCACACCAACATCTACGAATAGATCTAGGCTCTGATACCACTGAAGGGTTCATTGCATAGAAAAAAAAAATCCTACGAAACAAGCGGAAGAAACCCAACGGATCTAGATCTATTAGATGAAGGTAGTGAGAAGGAGATCCAATCTCTTACCCTCGAAGAACGAACAAAGCCTTTTGTCGATGCCGGGGTTGGTCTATCGATCCCCGCAACTAGATTCATCTAGTCATGAGGAGATGTATTATTCGATCCGAGATCCAATCCGATGGAGCATTGCATGAGCAGCACCTCTGCGGTATCCACACGTATAGCTCGATGAAGACTTCCTCTCCTTGATCTCGCAAGCGAGGAGGAAGTGGCTCATGAGATTCCAGTAGCACGACGATGTGGTGGTTGATATGGTGGAGATCCCGCGGACAGGGCTTCGCCAAGCCGTGTACGAGAGAGAGAGAGAGAGAGAAAAGAGAGAGAGAGAGAGAGAGAGAGGAGGGAGGAGAGGGGTGGTGCGGCTAGGGGATGGGGTGCCACGCCCCAGCCCTCCCCTCCTCTTTATATAGGTGTGGGGGGGCTGCCTTGGCCCCTCCTCCAAGCCTAGGGGCGGCGGCCAAGGGGGAAACTTACCCCCCAAGGCACCCCCTTAGGGTTTTAGGCCTTTTTCACATGTTGGGCCGCATGGGCCATGGGGGGCTGGTGCCCATGTGGGCTGCTTCACGCCCCCTTGGTCCATGTGGGCCATTAGGGCACGTGGGACCCACTATCGGACCCCCGGAACCTTCTAGAATATTCTGATACTCTGCCGGAAAATTCCCGAATTTTTCCGGAACCCTGGAAACCACTTTCCATATATGAAACTTTATCTCCGGACTCTTCCGGAACTCCTCGTGATGTCTAGGATCTCATCCGAGACTCCGAATCACCATTCGTTCATACCATCAAATATCTCATCGCAAACCCTAGCTACATCGGAGCGTTAAGTGTGTGACCCTACGGGTTCGAGAATATGCAGACATGATCCGATCAATAATCAATAGCGGGACCGGGATGCCCATATCGACTCCTACATATTCAACGAAGTTCTTTATCGATTGAACCACGATGCCGGAGATTCTTAATCTCGTATACGATTCCCTTTGTCTCATGATATTTAATTTGCCCGAGATTTGATCATCGATATCTCCATATCTAGTTCCATCTCGTTACCTGGCAAATTCTCTTTACTCGTCCATAATATAGGATCTCCATGATTACTCCTAATCACATGTTTGCAAACTTTCCAGATGCTATATTACCGAGTGGGCCCAGAGATATTCTACTCCGTCACATGGAGGGACAAATCCCACTCTTGATACATATCACCCAAACAACCTACCATCGGAGATACCTGAAAGCCACCTTTATAATCACCCAGTTACGAAGCGATGTTTGATGTCCACAAAATATTCCTCTGGTAAGCGGGAGTGATATAATCTCATGGTCTAAGGAAACTATACTTCGCATATAATAAAAGCGTTGGCAATGAAACTGTGTGACACGATCAATTGCAACTCTTTATTATTGGGTCTTGTCCATCACATCATTCTCCCAATGATTGACTCCGTTATCAAGTGACTGTAACAAGTCCATGGTTAGGAAACTCTAACCATCTCTTGACTAACGAACTAGTCCGGTAGAGGCTTACTAGGGACACCTGTTGTTTATATTCCACACACGTATTATGTTTCCAATTAATATAATTATAGCATGGATAATAAACTATTATCATAAACATGAATATGCTAATAAACCATTTTATTATTGCCTCTAGGGCATATTCCCAACACTTCGATGGCCTTCCATGTTGCACATCGTGCTGAATCGAAGAATCACGTATACAATTCTGGGTTGGTGAATATGTGGGTTCCATTTTTCTTATGGTCATCTGCGTTGTTCATTTACAGGAAATCCTTTGTACATTGCTTCTCCTTTGAGTCACATGCTTTTCATGATATCTTTTAGCGCCCTTGGAAACTTAGTCTTACATTTCAGAGTCATGGTCATCACGAGTCCTTTCTTGATAGATTCGATGAGGGAGGTATTCTAAGCAACTTGATATATGGAGCCTCATACTCTTCATGTCCCATTGTCAGGGTTTATTTTCTATTTTTATTCATTTTTTTGTTTTGTAACTTTTGATTTGGGGCCGTAAATTAAGTAAAATCAATTTCTACATATTTCAAAAAGTCAAACTTATCTTTTTAAACACTTTGAAACCTTTTACACAACATTTCAAATTTTGAAAAATTTAAGCAATGCATTTAATCCTATTTGGCAACTTTATGCCATATTTAAAAATTGAATTTAGGGTTTAGCAAAATATTCAAATACATCCAATAAAGGTTTGATTAACCATTTAAATAAACACCACTTAATCATGTGTTTATAAATATTCAAATAATTCTAGAAAATATAAAAATGATAATCCTCAATTTCAGAACATGAGAAAATCATTTTCATCTCAAAATAATTTAACTACAACATTTATGCAAGAGTGCTTGCTTTAAAACTTGGAAATCAAAGATTATGGAATATTTTATAACATAATTTCTTTTACATGTGATATAATCTTCTATTTTGGTTTTCTTCAATTTTGAAGATTTTTTACTTTATCAATTGTCAAAAGTTTCAATTTCTTGTGAATTTTGTTTCTTTTTAAATATTCCAATTTTTTGGGATGTTACATTTTTGGAAGAAAGGAATTCTGAGGAGAGTCGCATGACTTGGCATATATGAAAAGTTCGTTGATTAGAAGAGGATCGAGTATCTGCCCCGCATAGCAACGGGAGGGAACCCTAATCCCGCACCGCCGGACCTCTCCTCATCGATTCTCGTCCCATGCCGCCACCAAAGGGTGTGGTCAGGCGAAGCCTGGTAGTCGGCGGTGGCAGTCGGGTCTTCCTCGTCTCCTCGCACGAGGGGATCAACGCGGGCTGATGCCTACATGCTTGGACTTGGTACGGCTGTCGGGCACCATGGCGTGTGCGGCGTGCGGTGTAATGACAACGCCGTGGACGGAGATCGGATCTTGGGGCGGCTGCCCTGATTTGGGGCGGCGGCACGATCGCCTTCCTCAGCGACGTTGGCACCCCGCTGTGTGGTGTCGGAGGTCCCCGGCGGTGCTGGGCTAGAGGGACGGTTATGGCGTTGGTCTTGTGCAAGATAGAGTCTCCTGGGAAATCCCTAGATCCTCGGATCAGTCGATGGTGGTGCTCTGAGTATCACACCCCTCCATGGAAGCATCGTTTGGGAGCTTTTTCTTTATTGCAGCCGATACAATCCTCGTCTCCTTGCTCAGGATGCTCCTAGGGGAAACCTTACATCTAGGTCTCCCGGATCGGACGATGGAGGCGTTCAACACCGTTCTCCCTCTTGAGGGGTCATTTTAGGAGCTTTGTTGGCTGGAGGGATCACGAGGTGGTGCGGCGTGGCATCTACCGCATCGTCCACGACGAGTCTCGGCGGCGTGGCATAGCGTAGTCCCGGCGATGGGCGCGTGATGATGGACGTGACGGTTGCGCTGTCTGGCGTCGTGGCAGCATCAACGGCAGGCCTGCCAAGGTCAATGTATTGATCACTCCTGAAGATGGGTTGAGGGAAGACGACAACGGCGATTTCTGAGTGTGCGCATGTGGAGCGCGCTGAGAGTCTGCTGGGCCGGTTTGTGCTCCTAGCTCGTCATTGGACGGCTTGGTGAGGTCACCGGTTTTAGATGATGTGCGTTAGTGTGTGAGATCAGATAACGAGGCTCCGATCAGTCAACCCCCTTCATTAAGTTTGTAGGCGTAGCGACAGTTCTCGTAAAAAAAATATGGCTTGAGGTTGTTCGATATGCTCCCTCCATTCCAAAATTTTAATCTCACACTCTTAATTGCAGCGTAAATCACACATTTGTTCCAGAAACATGCCCCTCCGGCACACGTTACAAAAGGAAGCGAACAGGAGTGGACGAAGAGATGGCTTGAAGCATCTCGTGGGGCAGCCAAAGCCACCGCGGTATAGCTCGCCTCGAGCCACCGGTCCAAAACATCACACAGCTTCTTGCTTTCTCAAATACCGATCTTCACTCACCGCTGTCAACCGTACATGGGGAAGAAAGAAGGCATGCCGGGCTCGTGGTCGTCCTCCTCCTCCTGCACGTCGTATCTAGGTTCCGTGGACAACGACGACGTCGTCTGCATCACGACGAAGCCGGTTTCCGGCGCGGCGGCCGAGGGGATCAGCAGCTTCAAGCTCCTGTGCAGCTACGGCGGCATGATCCTTCCACGCCACTCCGACGGCGCGCTCCGCTACGTCGGCGGCGACAACCGCGTCCTCTCCGTCGATCGCTCCCTCCAGTTCTACGGTACGCAGTACGCATGTATTGATCGTGTCCTCCCAGCTGCATGCTTGACTGTCGATCGATCGATTTCAAGAACGCGCTGCGTAATTCAGAGCTGCAGCGGAAGCTGAGGGACATGTGCGGGTGGGAGGCGGTGAGCCTGCGGTGCCAGCTGCCGACGGAGGACCTGGACGCGCTCGTCTCCGTCACCAGCAACGACGATCTCGGCAACCTGCTGGAGGAGTACGACGCTGCCAGCAGGGACCGGCTCCAGCCGCTCAAGATCCGGGCGTTCCTGTTCCCAAGGGCGACGCCGCGGCCATCGCCATCCACGGCGCCGTCGTCCAGCAGGCCCGTACCGCCGGTTCACGTCCGCCGCCAACACTTCCACATGGCTCGTTCCCCTGCGGCGGCTCGTGTTCCACGGCAGCAGCACCACCACCGGCGGCCGCACCAGCACCTGCTAGTCCACAGCGGCGCTCAGTTGCAATAACGGCGAAATGAACAGCCCCGGAATGAACTCCTCCGCACCAGCAGCAAGATCGTCAACGGGGCGCTGTACGTTCACGTATTCTGTAACGCTTTCCTGGAAAAAATAAAGAATACACCGAAATGGACTTTCCATTTACGTGAACTGGATTTGAACGGAGCTACGTTGCCTGGGCCCACAAGCTAGCGTAGCTTGTTACTCCAACCACATGACGCGAAGAGTCGATCGGAACGGAACACTCCGGATTCCAGATGGAACAAAACTAGCCGGACAAGACATGAAGTCACAAAGAGACGAGACATGCTGGCTGTGCAATCCACTCAACGAACCTTATCGCCGGCCGGCGTTGCGTTTTGTTCTGGTTTTCCGGTACTCAGCCCGATGGGCATATATCTTCACAACAAAGGAAAGGAAAGATGACTTGACCTCGCCGTGTCGGTACCGGCTACGCACCTCCGATCATAGAACCCTCCAATTTGTCATAGAGGCAATCAGGAGGTGATTATTTCCTGATTTCCTACCTTTGATTAAAAATTTGTGGG
Organism: Puccinellia tenuiflora; assembly: GCA_012064385.1. NCBI lineage: Eukaryota > Viridiplantae > Streptophyta > Magnoliopsida > Poales > Poaceae > Puccinellia > Puccinellia tenuiflora. Next base: position 140,888 of record QRDG01001120.1, on the reverse strand, counting down.
GACAACCTGTGAGGAGCAATGATCCTATTGATGTGCTAAACATCAAGCTGAAGAGAGTTAAGAAGTATTTGAAGGGCTGGGGCTCAAACATTTTCGGTAACAATAAGAAGAAAAAGATAGAATTAAAAGAAAAACTTTGTGCTCTGGAACAGTTAGAGGAGGATGTGGGTTTGTCTCCTGAGGAACAAAAGTTGAGAACTATGATAAATATTGAGCTTTTTAAGATGTATACAGAGGAGGAAAATTATTGGTATCAACGGGCACATGGGAAATGGTTGTTGGAAGGGGACTTGAATACTTCTTTTTTTCATAAAATTGCTAATGGGCGCAAAAGAAAAAATACCGTTCTTAGCTTGCAAAATGGAAGTAGTGTGGTGGAAGGGACCAAAAATTTGTTGAATCATGCTACTGAATACTATAAAGAGTTGTTTGGGCCAGCTCCTGGAAATTTATTTAGTTTGTCTCCTGATCTTTGGTCTCCTGAGGAAAATTTGAATGAGGAAGATAATAAAGATTTAACTAGAGCTTTTACTTTTGAGGAGGTGAAAAATGCACTGTTCTCTATGGATATTAATAAAGCGCCTGGACCTGACAATGTACCAATTGAGTTTTATCAACATTGCTGGGAGGTAGTAAAGTTTGATATTATGCGCTTGTTTGTCAATTTTCATCATGAATCCTTGGATGTACAAAGACTCAATTATGGGATCATAACTTTAATCTATTATATATTAAAAGTACATGACGGGCTACCAGAAATTAGAGAAATGGTCTAGAAAATCCCACAATAATCAGAAACATCTAGCCATCAATTCAACTGACCAGCGGATGTGAGCCAATGGATTTGAAAAATAATTTTCTGCCATCAATATTAAAGTAAATTACCCACCAATGCCCTCCGTAAGTTATCCCGTACCCCTTCAATACGACACCTACCTAATTAATATGGTCACGGCTTGTGCCATCCAATCCCTCAAAAAAAGAAAAGTAAAAGCTACGGCCTCAAGGAGGCCGCCGCCGCCGCCGCCGCAATGTCGTATTCATCCCGGTGCCCTCGATCAGCTGTGACTACCATGTACATCTGCGGTTTAGGTTACAATTTTTATTTCCCATGCAGGCACCAAATCACCACCAGTGCAGATGCAGCCTGCAAGATCGACCGAAGATTTGTACAGCCCTGAGCTAGATTGGATCGGAGACTTGCGTCTTTGAGACATCGCCTATAGCTAGGTAACGACTTGTACTATCATCTTGATACGAGGATACCAATATACATATCATGGCTACGTGTATGCCAATTAATATACAAGCTCACAGCCGCCGTTCCCATCATCTCTAGATCGACTAGGTGAGGATAAAGCTATGGCATCAATAATGATGTTTATTTTTCAAATATACTTAATTTCTTTGTTCTTCTTAGTTACCTGTTTTGCAATATCATGCACCTCTCGATCCGCCACAGTTGATTTCAGATGGCTTTGCGCCAGTGTCCGCGTCAGACACCACGAGCTTCTCATTGGTGGTTTTTATTCAACCAGCAGTATCAGACCTGAGCAGAGAACAGAGTTACTACCCATCATAGCCTACTGCAGCTATTATCAGGTTTAGTAACTCCCGTGCTAATTCTGATCTGCTGAAAGCCTGCAACAACACCCTCTCTTATGTTTTTCAACTTCACTCGGTTGATCTCTTCTAAATTAGTTATTACACATTTGGTTGATTCAGACCTTCTACCATTACACACGTCCTTACAATATATAGGTGCTTTATGTAAGAGAGAATTTAGATCATTTTTTCGCGGGTAGATTTTAGATCATATATTTATGTAAGATTTTGAGACGTTACTGCTCATGGTAATTTGTCAACCTCAGGTAACGAGTGCTAATTTCTTACTTCTGATTTTTCAGTGGATATTTTCTTTGTACAGAGCAGATCGATTAGGCCCTTCCTTGCACCTCATCGACATTCCTACATGGGAGTCGGCAGCTTCCACCATTGTCCAATACCCCTGCGATCTCCAGGTATCTTTGTCTCCCAGATATTTGTGACAACAATTAGTGAATATTCAATCCACCTGCCCGATTGAGAAGTGCAAACATTGGAACAATTGGATTCTCATGAGATGTTGATTGTTGACATGAGGTCCTTAAAGAGCGTGGACAGACAAAGAGAAAAAATTTCCTGATATTTTTGTGTGCTAACGAATTACAGTTGGTGTATTCATTAATTTGTACAAACCGATTATATTGTTTGCTTGAATATTGGACTTCTTTTTATAGATCTCTTTTTCCTTATGACACTAGCAATGGAGCAGTACATTGGAGTATGGGATAGCAGGTGGAAAATTCCAAAGCTGACCATCCGAGCATCTCAATGTCTTCTGCAGTATAAAGTTGTTATATATTTACTAAATCAGGAACTCTCTATAATTATAGTCTTATCTGCACTTAATTGATCCAATTGGTTTTGTTCTGCTGGCAGGTCTCATATTCTTTTACTGAAATTGAATTAGCTCATATAAGTCAAAACATCTTAGGAGTAATCAGTTATCAATTTTCTTAGGATATATTCTGCTATAGAATACATCTGTGTTCCAGTTGTAGTGCTTATTTGCTTATTAACTGAACTTCACAGAAGGGAGAACCTTAATGGAGCAAAGGGGAAAAGAAAGAGATATATTCATGTGAGACTCTTATTCCTGATCTCAGTCGCTCATACCTCAGATGTATATATTTTACCACGTTGAATATTTTTTGTTTCAACGTTTTTTGCATGCATGAGTTAATCTCTATACAAACCTGATTTGGGTTTGATGGTATTTGAGTTCAGTTCGCTCATGAAGGCGCCCAGTCTTTCACTGCTTAAATGTGAGTTCACAAAAGAAATTCATAGACATTAGCATGATAAACAACACAAATAACCATGTACAACATGATTATTTGCACCAATCCTTTAGAAAATGACCTGATTATTTCAAATCGAGCAAAGTTGATGTTGTTACATCACGATTAGTACTGGAACCAGAAAATAAATATTGTCCCAATGATTCAACACTATTTGCTAATTACTGAATTACTCTGTCATAGTATTCCTGAATCATTATATCTTCTCCATTTGTTTCTAAATACTGCACCACATTTTGCTTCCTTCTTTGCAGTTTGATACATCCAATAACACAGAAATATATTAGAGCAGCAGTGACATTGGAATCCAATTTATCTTCAGAGTATATGCTCTTGTACTAATATGGCTATTACATATCGCTGGATAGAATGACACTGCTTAAACTCATTCCCACTATGGTCATTTGACTTCAGCACCAGTACTTCCATGGTTTAAGCACTGATTTGAATCAATGAGCATTTGATGAAGTATTCCTTGTGAAGTGCAGGTGTATTACCATCTTCACCTTTAATCACATAGAAAAGTCATGAACTTATTGGAGTTATACCAGCAGTATGGTGATCAGTTTGCTTAAGTTTTTCTCAGTAATTAGGCAAATTCAGATAATCAGTTCAGACCATTTAACTACGTATCTCTTTTTCTGTTGTTAACTCTAATTAGTATTGACAATTTAATGTCTTCATGTTAGCAGTGCCAATGATGTCGAAGCCAACCTATATATGCGCGCTTATTGTTGAGAGAGTGGAATTATTTAGTGAATATATGTTTGACATGACCATTTGGTCAAAACCTATTTCTAAGGTTATGTATAGAATATTTACAATAAAACATTTCTGGCTCAAGGACCAAACTATTTACTGTACTGAAATCTCGATGTTACAAGCTTATAATGCATTCTGAAATATTAGAGGTGTTGTACATTTTTAAAGGTTATGTCAAATGTGCAAAAAATGATACAAATTTTATTTGTTCCATAGCAAGAATTATAACATAGTTCTTGGCCGAAGGTGCTTAATGAGGGGAAGAGTCAATGACGCATGATATCGTCAAGGTAGTAATATGAGTTAGAACTCTCTAACCTATTCTACATGCAAACCTTTATGCTTGATTTATACTGTTCTTGTGACTATTAGGCAATAAGGCGGCAAAGGTGGCCGTGAGACGCTAGGCTTGCCTTATATGTCATGACAACCCAGGGTTGCCGGGCAAGTGATATGCAACGCTGCAGTTGCTCTCTTTTGTCTAATATAAAGTGATGATTTATGCATCTAAATTTTTTTGTTACTTTAGGATGTACATTCCATGTTCAACCAAATCCTCATTTATTTTGTTTCTGTTTCCATGACTACTGAAGTCTCTTCAACAATGTCTTTTGAAAATGTCACCTCAAATTATCTGCTCCTTCTGACTATCAAAAGTCTTGCATGCACAACCAAACAGCCAAATTGGTTGTTAGATTCATAACATGTTTCACTATGAAGGTACATTTTTTTTTAAAGTTTATGGGAGGGCATTCACATTCTGGTGAATTTGGGTACATTAATCTTCAGACTATGGTACTCTATTATCATGTACAGTTAAGGGATTTAGCCATTTGCGGTAGACCATATATGCGATGCTTTCTTGATCTCACAAAAATATGACACCGGTTATACTTAAGAATTCAACTGATGGTTTCAAATGCAAACATACCAAACTTTCAAGGAATTTCTTTTTTCTCATGAGGATTTCTAGCATCTATATCAAAGAAGTTCTGAGACCGCCTTTGGATATATACGCTTCAAAATTATTTAAAGATGATTCCAAGGTAGATGGGAAGTGAGTCTGGTTGCAAACATGAAGCTCGATTCACGTAATTGTTCTCAATAAAATTAATGGAAGAACATTCCGTAGAACGTACTACAACAGAAGAATATTTGAAATATCCCTCTAACTCAAATTCTCTTGGTGTAGTTAGGAATTTGTTAGAAGTAACCTGTTCGTTTTGAAAAATCTGATTCAGGACTAACCAAATTCTCTTTGGTGATAGACTAAAATTTCAGTCTATTTGGTAATAGACGAAAAAGATATTTGTTTCACTTCCTCATACTTTCCTAGCAGATACTTCAATAGTTAGACCTCTGTGTATCCCCACAAGTGATCAGTTCGCACATGAATAACTATCTATTCAATCCAAAATTGATTCCTTCACATGTGTTCATTGGACAATCACCCATCATTACTAGGCAATGATTATGAGGCTACCATGAAGAACAATTTTTCTTACCATACAGTCTTGTACGAAACCGCTTTTTCAAAATTGAACTAAGTAATACATATCAAATATAGATTGTTGAACAGGGATAGACTGAAATAAATATTGTTTTGAACAATGTTGAGAACAAAGTTTACTCGAACCATGTGTTCCAATCCGAGTAGTTGAAGAGGGATAATATAAATAGTACAAAAATATGAATAATTGATCTTGATCTGTCATATCATAGAATATGATGTGTAGGACCTAATCAATTTCTAAAGGGTTTAGTTTGACACCATGTTGATAGATCTTCCTCAGTCACTGGTCATTCTGCTACATTCTAATAGTTATAATAACATAACATTCAAAAATATAAACACATCAAATGTTGCCCGCGCATGTGCGCGGGCCACTTTGCTAGTTCCTAAAATGGTGGATGCTAATAGAATCCAACAATTTCGTCCCATTTGTCTCTTGAGGAGTATTTATAAATTGATTACAAAAACTTTGACCCTTCGACTTGAACCCTATGCCCATAAGCTGTTTAGTATTCAGCAAAATGCCTTCATCAAAAATAGGAATATTATGGATGGTGTTCTGTCTTTGCATGAGCTTTTGCATCATACTCATGTGAGGAAACAGGTGGGTATTGTCTTGAAATTAGATTTCGAAAAGGCCTATGATAAGGTAAATTGGGACTTCCTCTTAGATTGTCATAGAATTAGAGGTTTCTCTGATAAATGGTGTTCTTGGACAAAAATGATTCTTCATAATGGGACGGTTTGTGTTAAGTTGAATAATGAAATGGGTAGCTATTTTCAAAGTGCAAAAGGGGTGAGGCAAGGAGACCCCATGTCGCCTACCTTGTTTAATATGATAGCGGAGTGCTTAACAAAGATGGTGTTAAGTGCCCAGGAAAATGGCCTTCTTACGGGTTTTGCATCGGATCTCATTGATAAAGGTGTGGCAATTCTTCAGTATGCAGACGACACGGTTCTATGCATTAAACATGATCCTGATCAAGCTGTCAACCTGAAATTACTTTTATATATGTTTGAAATGATGTCTGGCCTTAAGATCAATTTCATGAAAAGTGAGATCATGTCAATTGGTGGTGATAATAACATCCTGAATTTTTATTCAGATCTCTTCGGTTGTCAGATAGGGAGCTTACCTATGCAGTACTTGGGTATGCCAGTGACTTTTGCTAATTTGAAAACTATCGATTGGAATTTCCTGGACATGAAAATGGTGAAGAAACTTGATGCGTGGGTGTGTGATTCTGCCTCATCTGGTGCTAGGTTGACTCTCCTAGACTCATGCTTATCTGGTATTCCTACTTACTATATGTCCATGTACTTGCTTAATAAAACATGCATTGAGAATCTAGATAAGCATAGGCGCCGGTTCTTTTGGGCTGGTAAGAAAAAAGAAAAGCTTATTGTATGGTGAAATGGAAGAGAGTTTGTAGATCCAAATCTAAAGGTGGCTTGGGAGTGAAAGATCTTAGAAAACAAAATATTAGCTTACTTGTAAAGTGGTGGTGGAAGCTTGAAACACAAGAGGGCCTTTGGCAGAAAATAGTTAAAGCCAAATACTTGAGAAACAAAACTGTTGCATCTGTGCGGCCTAGGGTATCGGATTCTCCATGTTGGAAGAATTTATTAAAGGTGAAAGATACTTATTTCTGTGGTCGCAGAATTACTCTTAGGAAAGGGGATATCGTTAGATTTTGGTATGATCCCTGGTTTCAGGAGACTCCTTTAAGAATTTCTAACCCTATGTTGTTTGATATTTCGCATGCTCAGGAGTATACGTTTGGCCAGGCCTTGGAAATGAATTTTGAGATTCCTTTTCGGCGAAGATTGACTCCTGTTTTACTTCAACAGTGGGATGTGATTAAAAATGCAGCCTTTGCGGTCACTCTCACCGATGTTAGTGATGAAATTTCCTGGGGTTTAAATAATAATGGCAAATTCTCTATCTCTTCAGTTTATCATTACTTGGAAAAAAATATTGCTGGACCTGATAACAAATTTATTTGGAAAGCTAAATTACCTTTGAAGATTAAAGTTTTCCTGTGGCAGTTGTTTCAAGATGCGATCCTAACCAGGGAAAATATGAGGAAACGCAAATGGTTGGGGTGTTCAGCATGCTCCTTTTGTAATAACATTGAGACTGCGGGTCATCTTTTTTTCAATTGTGCTGTTGCTAAAGTTGTGTGGGGTATCCTGGGAGTGTGTTTGGGAACTAATACATGTCCTAGAAATATTTGGCAGGCGTTTGTGTGGTTCTATAAATATTTGCCGAATGACAGAAACTTCTATACTTTGATGCTAGCTACGATTACATGGTCGATATGGACGATCCGTAACAAAATAACCTTTGAGAACTATAAGATGAGGTCTCCTGAAGTAATTGTTTACACTATTGCTTCCTTCATGGGTTGTTGGGCAGGTCTCTATGACGAAGGTGATGCTGTGAAGATTAGGGAGGGCGCCAAGAAGATGATGGAGAAGACAGCTGAGGTCGCGCGAGGGGTGCAGGATGACGATGCAGGAACAAGCGGCAGGCTGATGGTGGGTTTGGGTCCTGACAAAGCTGAATGAGCGCTGTGTGAAGGCTATTTGGTGCAGACTTGTTGTGTTTTGGTGGTGGTTGAGGTGTTTCCTCGTGGGGGTGTACTCTTGTGTGATGTGTGGAACTTGTTTCCTGTTTTGCTTGTAGTTAGGTCTTAGTGCCGGTAGGTTTTTGCCCCGTAATTAGATGTTTCGATGCCGGGCATCTAATAGCGGGTTTCCTATCGGTGCGAGGGCACTCTCTTTTCCCGTCTCCTCTGTTCATTCTGAAAAAGACTTTGTATTTCCGTTATGATAAGTAATGGAAAGGGGGTAGCCCGGTTGGCATGTGCAGGGCTATGTCGGAATTCGCTCGAATCGAAGGGGCCAAATGGGATAAGCGCACGGATGCAATGTTATGTTCTGTGAGGCATTCGTTGCATGCTACGTTGGTTTAGACGTCCTGTCTATGTTACGATCGATGAATCAGTAGTAGTAGTAAGTGTACTTTTAAGTGCTAGGATTTTACATGAAACGTAAGAACGCTATTTATGCTATGTCGTGAGTCCTATGTGTAATCGCTAAGAACCCTATTTACGTCATGGTTTCTTCTGCTTGTAATCGCAAGAACCCTTGCATGTATAATTTTCTCTAGCCATGGAATGTCGCTTCTCCATCTCACTTGAATTCTGAAGACTATTTTTGTGAAACATAGAGGTGTGGACGAGGTTCTGGCCCCTAATACTCGAGTTCACGAAGTAGATCCAACAATCTTTTCTGGTTGAATTCTTCTGTTACACTGATTACAACACACCACTAGCCCAGTGGTTCTGTTCCCTGTCTCACACTGATCATGTCCACAAAAGCACACCTATCTCTTGACAGATTACTCTGCTTCAGTTTGCATACATATTGACACAAAGATTATTTCATGTGCAGGGCTATGTCGGCATTCGCTCGCAAGGAAGGGGCCAAATGGGATAGCCGCACGGATTCGGTGTTATTTTCTTTCGAGGCCTCATGCTTCATGCCTTCACCACCAGTTTTAGTTAGACGGAATGCCTTCGTTAGGTTGTGATGTATATTGTAAGGTGCTAGGATTTGACATGAGCAGTCATGAACCTTATTTACTTAATCGCAAGAACCCTATTTATCATGGTCGTTGTTCTTCTGAAACTTACGGGGGGATCCGCGGTTTCCACAACAGAGCATCATTGCGCTAGTTCTTGATGATGATGCAGAGGCTAGGGCGAGGCCCTCGAAACACAACTTCGATTCTATGTTCCCACGGGTGCCAGTAGCAAAGGAGGATGCAGGTGGACGCCGTGGTCGCAGGAACCGCTGAAGGAGCAGGGTAGCCGTACATCTCACGGACACATGCTCTGTTTCTATCTCCGTTAGGTTGCGATGAATTAGTAGTGGCAAGTATATTGTAAGGTGCTAGGATTGACATGAAAAGTAATGAACCCGGCCGATTTATGGATGCTGTGTTGCTTCTCTGTGTAGTACGTCAAGTGATATGTTCTATAATCGTATGAACTCTATTCATGGTGATCACCTTTGTTTTCCATACATAATTTTCCGTGGCCATGGAAAGAGCATCACAATTGGATCCTGAATAATATTATTGTGAAATATAGCAAAAAAATATCATGCCCTAGTCAGTTCTATTGTTCGGTTAGAATGACAAACTCTTTGGATACTGATTTCTGGTTCGACTGTTGATTGTAATTGTCCCGCAGAATCCGAGTAAGACATGTAAGCTAGGTCAGGAAAATAGAGATATTAGGAAGCAAAATACTGTTGAACAAATGCATTCTGCTGGTACATGCATCTGGAGTGCTCCATTTCAAATATAAGCTCGTATGATGTAGTATGAGACACGCCAATCAAGAACCGCTCAGGCTTCACTATGCACCGCCCGGTTAAGCGAGAGCAATCCCCTGCCTTACGAACTCACAAGTCACAAGCAAAGCAGCAACTACACATTGACGATTCAATCACCATGGGTGTATATACAACCAGAGCTAAGTAGTATGGATTTTAATGTTCGAAGTCCTACAAAAGTATGTTAGAAACACACGGCGAGCATAATAAGAATACACAAGGGGATGCTACAGAACTCATAATACAATCAGAGCTACATCATCCAGCGCCGGATGGTCCAAGGTGGCCGCATGTAATACAAAAAATAGGGAGGTAAAGCCGAACACATGGAGAAATCGTTACAAACCCAGGTGGCCTCTACTTCCGCAATGTCAGATGACAAGTGCAGTTATGATGTCCAATTGTTTACCACATTGCATGGAGGCGTAACTAGGAGAGCACACCAATACACAAGAGTTAATTTTACTTGAACACAAAACATTGGTGGTGAATCAGGACAGTTACAGAACGTAGCTGCTAACTAAAGTAACTCACCAGGTCTTTGTGCAAGACTAGGCGGACCGCCGTAACAAGATTACTAGCCAGAACCATTGATTAAACTGGGGAACACCCAGAGGCTACTTAGTAGGCTGCAGTCGGGAGGGAAGGCGCAACCATAATATAAGCAATGAGCAATGTTTCTTCGCACTGGCTGACCGAACTCAACCGCGGTCCAGGTCTCGTCAGGAAATAGCTTGGCTACATAAATGCAGTTACTCTTTCCTCCCCATCTCTCAGGGTTCGTGCAGGAAAACGTAGGATTCCTCAGATCAAGGCTAACAAACAGAGCTTGATTTTCCAACTTCTCCATCTTCACACTCTTAGCTGGCTCGACTGAGAAGTCGAGTCGAAAGACCTCAAAGATGCCATATGGCTCGCCATTCAACTTGTCGGAGCCAAACCAGAGGTCAGCCATGAGAAGTTTGTCACCAGAGACCACCAACCATGGGTTAAAAGGCTCCCACGTGATTGCTACTTCTTCCAAGATGAATTGAGGTGCCAAGTGTATAGTGTGGAGCCTCCGAAAAGTATCTAAGGCAAAGATATCACCATTGAAGAGCAGGATCTGATGGATGCGTTCTCCGCCAAGAGCAAGAGGGTGCTCTGACCAGGAGTTTGTTCCAACCCGCCACACGAACATGGAGGTTTCTGAGCAGAGGAGGAGGCGTGAGTTGGGCGAACTGAATGCGTCCGTAAGAATGCCTATGCCACAAAAGTACCCGAGTTTGTTGTTGGGTGGGAGTTTGGGAGGCTTCACCTTGGTACCAGTCAACGCATTGACAAGGAGGCAGTGCTCCTCGTAGGAGAAGATAAGATACCCATATGAGCAGCCCAAGTAGTGCATGGTATTTGGAGTATTCTGAGGCACTGAACAGCGAAGGGATATGTTTTTCTTGCTAGGGTCACTGAGCTGCCATTTGCAATCAGATAAAAGCATGGGCTTGATACGGCCTGTATGGGGACGAACATAAGGACCATCGGGCTTAAGGAGGAGTGGCGGGAAGCTGAAGATATACACAGAGGGGAAGGAAGAGACTGCAGCGCGCCAAGAGCGGCATGTGCCAATGAAAGCAAGGAAGTCATGGAGTGGGTTAAAGAGAGCAATGATTTCGTGAAGCAGGCTGTCCAGGAGATCTGCAAAATCATGTTGCCCAGAAAAAAGCAAGGAGGAAGAGCCTGAGGCGTGGCAGGTGTTCTTAGAGGGCCTCCCCACAATGATAACTTCTCTGCCAAACAGAAATTTAAGAATAATGGATCAGAATAAGAACTGAAACTTAATAGAGTTTTTGAGGAAAGACAAAAAAGGTTTGATAGAGTCATACTGCAAGAGCTAATAAACCGTAGGAAATGCAGTAGGCTTTAACTGATAAGGCAAACAGGGTGTCTATTTGAACATGCTAAACTTCAATCAGAACCACCTGCACCTAGAGCTTGAAATTTTCGACTATAGCATAACTACAATCGTTTTCATGTACCAACTATGTATAATTTATAATGGTATATTTTCAAAGCATGGTAGAGGTTGTGCTTTGTAGAGTATCCCCAAAATAAATAGCAATGAGTGGTGATTTTGCTTGACATAAAGGTGCAATAATATGCTCCTCTTCTCATCAAGACAACTTTTATGTGATCAGTTGCTTATCTATAATTCACTTGGTCGCTAAACAGAAGTGAGCATTGTTCATGGCAGCATCATGGCTGTGAGAAAGACCAAACGAACAAGAGACAACTGGCTGACGAAACAAGAGGCTCTCTTTCTTGATTCAACTTATCCACTGAGTGAACTGAAATACTGAAGTTAACAATAACTGATGTGAATAAACCTGGTCCATGTTAAACTGTTCATGACAAGCGCTCTAAATCAGAATATTACCACACTGTCTGAATGAACTTGTTCCATGGTAAATTGTTAATATAAAACGCACAAAATCAGAATATTACCAAACTGAGACACCTTATGGACAGGGGGGTGTCCAAATTTAGGAGAGGCCAGTTCGGTAACTAAATGACACTATTAGTTTCCCCAAAAGGCCCTAATTATCACTGCACATTCATCGAAACGCCCCTACTAATTCACCAAAATACTCGAAATTTCAGTACTGAGTAACAAAATTAAGACTACTAATTCACGGGTCCATGTTAATCAGTTAATGCAAACGCACAAAATCATGATATTACCAGACTGGAACGTCCTATAGACAGCGTTGGAGATCCAAATTTTGGGGAGGCCAGTTCAGTAATGACCACGATTAGTTCACCCAAAAAAAAAGACCCTAATTATCACTGCCAGTTCATCCAAAGTCCAAACACCAGCACTAATTAACTAAAATCAAGGTGGCTACTGGTTGGTCGATGGGTGGTAGGTGTTTCTCTCCCGGTTCTAGTATGGAACGGAGGCCCCATCCACTCGGTAAATACATAAGCCCTCGTTAAGAAGTGGGTACAAATGATAGAGGAGCAAAGGAGGGAAGAGGGTACAGACCTGGACGTGAGAGTGGTGGCGTCTGCCAGCGGAGACGATTCGGCGGCCTGCTGTGGCGGCCGCGTTGTTCCGCGGCGGCGGCGGCGGCGGCTGCTTCCGGCCATGGTACCAGTGGATTTGTTCTTTTTTTTCTGAGCGATCGCCAGTTCGCGTGGATGGGCGAGCCCTAGGCAAATATGCCTGTGGATCGCTATGGCAGGAGGCCGTTTTTTCCGTCAGTTCCTTCGCCCTCGGCCACGGAAAAAAATTGCCTCTAATTTTGCTACGGGTTATTTTTATTGAATATTTTTTATAGAACATAAAGAATTTAACTAGTGGATTTATTTGCATAAATCTGCTTTCCATAATGTTGTTGTGAGTTATTTACGTACCCAATCATTTTATGTATGATCCCTCAAAAAAAATTATAAGTATGAATTTTGTTACTAGAACTAAATCTGCCTATTTCTCTACTTTCTACAAAAAAAAATGAAGTCCTCACAAATTGTGAAGGTAATACCTTTCCCCTAATTCTCCTCACACTACCAACTCGCCGTATCCGCATCCACACCCTTGTTGAAAAACCAATCCAAAATGGTCGTAAAACTCGCCATTGAATGTACGACAATTTGCAAAACCATGTAGTATGTGATATTTACATAACTGATATTTTTCACATGCTCCAACCCAATCCGTCTCCACTTTATTGTCGACGCCCGTCCACTGTGTGGAGATAGTCATTGAATATATCATCAAAATTCTTGCCTGAAAGACACACTTTGTAGTTATAAATGACCGAAAGATGAATATACTTCATTCAGTAAAATATCTAGAACCCAATGATATTCGGCCACTTTTCTATTACTTTCTGGTATGTATGTTTTATACCTTTTCTACTTTGGGTCAGACAAAATAATCGCATCAAACGGAAATTAACAGCCTGTGCATATCTTTTTTTCTGAAACAAAGATGGATCCTAAAGGATCCAGACACTAGTAGGAAATAGCTTATAGACAGAAGGCTGGTGCGCCACAGAATTTATTTAGTGGCGCATGGTTTGACGTGCGCCACAGAAAAAATCACACTTCTGTGGCACATTTCTGGGTGGTGCGCCACATAAAAGGGTTATTTTGTGGCGCACCGGCGCTAGTGCGCCACAGAAAGAAGGTGGGTCCCACATCCGTCGACCAAGTTGGAAATATCTGGCCATATTCTGTGGCGCACCCCACCAGGTGCGCCACAGAAATGCAGCATTCTGTGGCGCACCCCATCCAGTGCGCCACAAAATGGGTGATATCTGTTACGCACGCGCCCCATGCGCCACAGAAATATGGTGGACCCGGCACCAATGATTAGGTGCTGCACAATTCTGTGGCGCATGGAACCACATGCGCCACAGAAAGTGACATTTTTGTGGCGCATGTGGTTCCATGCGCCATACAATTGTGCAGCATTTTTTCACCCCACGCACCCCCCCCCCCCCCCCCCGGATCGCCTTTTCAGTTTTGCACCGAGTGAAAAAAATGATAAAAAATTCAAAAAATAAAATCCTTTTAGATGTAGGGAAGGTTTAGGGTCTAGTTGTTACGAAAAATTTAAAATACACATTTTGACATTTTTTCCAAAAGTAGGTGAAAAAATATTAGAACGGGCATAACTTTTGCATACGACGTCGAAAAAATGCGTTTAATACCTTAAAAAAACTAGAGAAAATTTCGGATCAGCCCTCACCTGGGTTTACCCGGTTGGACCTTTTTTAGATTTTCAAAATTCGAAAAGAAAAAAAGTTATGGCCAACAGAAGAATTTTTCCAGCAAAATAAAAAAAAAGTTAAAAAAACGACAATTTTGTGGCGCATGTCTTGCCCATGCGCCACAGAATTGTTGGGCGGGATTCCAAATTTTGAATCCCGCCAGCCCCCTTCTCTTCCTCTCTTTTTCCCTTCTCTCCTCCACTTCTCCCTCCACTTCTCCTCTCCCCTTCCCCTCCCCTTCTCCTCTCCCCTTCTCCTCCCTCCTCCTTCTCCTCTCCTCTCCTCCACATCTTCTCTCCTCCTCTTCCTCCACCTCCACCTCCACCACCCCGGCGACCTCCACCTCCGGCGACCTCCTCCACCACCACGGCGACCTCCTCCTTTCCACCTCCACCTCCACCTCCGGCGAACTCCTCCACCACCCCGGCGACCTCCTCCTCCACCTCCGGCGACCTCCTCCACCACCCCGGCGACCTCCACCTCCACCTCCGGCGACCTCCACCTCCGGTGACCTCCGACGACCTCCTCATCCACCCCGGCGACCTCCGGCGACCTACTCCACCATCTCCGGCGACTCCCATCCTCTACCCACCCACCCACCTCCGGCGACCCCCTCCTCCACCCACGGCAACACGGCCTCCGACGAGCTCTGAAAAAATTCCGGCGGCTAGATCTAGATCTAGATCTGGCCGCCCTTTTTTTTTGAAATTCAAAAAGAAAATTCTGTGGCGCATGGTGGTGGGTGCGCCACTAAAATATTTCTGTGGCGCACGGTTCTGGGTGCGCCACAGAATCTTAGCATTTCTGTGGCGCACCGCCAGCGTGCGCCACAGAAATATATTTTAGTGGCGAGGATTCTGTGGCGCATGGGCATTTTTTGTGGGTGCGCCACAGAATTCGTTTTTGGTGCGCCACTAATAGCCCTTTTCCTACTAGTGAGAGAGCTTCCATTAATATGTAATGGTGACCGTAAAAGCTCAAGTATGGAATCAAAGAGAGATGGACCCAGAAGGATCCTAGAGCTTCCACTAATATCTAGAACAATTGTTTTTCATGTCAACCGATTCGATGCTCGGAGGCTGCACCTCGGTAGTCGCATCATCGACGCATATGGTAAGCTCGAGAGTCATCATCCTCACAAGTATGATATAAAGTTTTTCCCTCACTCTCAACATGAATGGTGACAAGGTCCGAAACTTTGTAAAACAAATACATATTCACATACCCATACTAGTAGAAACTGCCTTTTTTTTATATCCCCCTCATTATTCTTATCCGTGAAAAACCATTAGCCCAAAAGGAAATATAAAATAAATTCAATCTAAGAAAAATGATTTTTCATACAATATACATATTTGAATAAAAAAGGGAATAGCATACTCTAAAGTACTTTTTACTATCTCCACCCTTTATTTTTATCTCAAAAAAAACACTGGCCCAAAAGGTTAATGCAAAATAAATTTGGTCAAAGAAAAAGAGAGAGGATTTGGTCTCCTGGGGGCGCACTACCCAGTCACATCAGGCCGTCCATTGTCCATCCAAGCAATCCTGGGACGGTGGTGATCAATGGAAGTTTAGTGTTGGCTTGGGTACAACTCGCTGCTACCGTTGTACCGCACACAACAGTGATACGAGTAGGGAGGGGCGTTGCCAGAGTGGTACCGTACACAGACATTGACACGCAAACACTGACACGCTCATGGAATGCCAAGTTCCGCTGGCACGCACACACTAACACATGCATGTCTGACTTATATACTTGCATTATGAACAAACACTCTCACCGCCAGAATATATCTCACATGCACATCCTGACCGGCCCTAAAGGGCGCTCCCAAACGTATCATAAGTATTAAAAATATATTCTAGTCTTCTAATCTTAGGCTTTGTATCCAAACAAATTTTATTTGGTAGGCTTTGATTAGGCTTTGTATCCAAACAAATTTTATTTGGTAGGCTTTGGGATGTATTTCACTCGCAGCAGAGTTGTCTGTCGGGTTCATTTAGACCATTGAGTAGAAGAACCCATATCTCAAACCGACAAGCTAGTAAGGAATTAGGAAAAACTTTTTTTTTATTTCATCAAGTCCTTGTACGAAACTCTGCATGATCGGAGTCGGGGGGCTAGCCTACCGCCGTCGCCAGTGTACGAAACTCTGATCATATTGCATGTTGCTGTCTTGTATCATCCGAATTTATGATTGGTACCTCCAATTATATGTGTTAGCACGTCTACGTACAAAGTTAGGCTGCACACTTGCGTTCCGACTTGTTCATACTGACAAGCTCCACCACTCTACACACGATTATATGTGTGTACTATTTTGTCAGAAGTTTAGTTGGATATATACGCATGCATCCAACGGTTGGGTTGTGGCTGGGTAGGTACCCCCATGGGTGACCAGTCAATTTTCTAAGAAAAATGATCTTAATATATACAAAATACATGTTTCCATAAAAAAAAAGGGAATATAAAAGTTGACTGTAAACTATTAGGTCCTGGTTTCAAGTTTTATTGTGGCACTTTAAGTAACGAATATAGAAAACAAAGAGTAAAAAGGAATATAGAATCGTTTGTGCATGTGCAGCTAATAAACCTTCTCCCGTCAGCTTCATGCATGCCTCGAGCCGCACCCCAAACGGAGAAGTCTTTGATTAAGACAGAAATTAGGATGCGGTCATTAAGTCTTTGATTAATAAATGAAGAGAGGAAAAAAAAGGAAATAGGAGGACCGCTTCGCGCGCTCGCCACAAAGACTTTTGGCGTGAAAAGATACTAAGTAAAGTTAGACTTTTCATTGATTGATTGATTGATTCCGGTTGCCCCTCCTCATAAATACAGAGGCCAGCCAGAATAATTTTCTTCGCCAGCAGATCGAGTTACTTCCATCCGAGCTTGAACGGGCTAGCTAGGATTTGATCTAATGGAATCACGCAAGAATATTGTTGATTGGGAGAAATATTGTCATGTACTGGGAGCGGAGTTGAATGAACCTGATCCATGGGTCTCCTCACACCCCGAGGAGCACAGAGTTTCTGATGAGCAGGGCACTTCGGATTTTGTTGGTAAGCAAACATAACTCTCGCTTCATTGTTCCAAGATTAACCAGCATAGCTAGGTGACCTGCTATATTAATCATTGATTTACACAGACAGAGGTTTGTTTCCTAACTGATTCAGATCGTTGTCTCTTGGAACCACACACGACTATTATTGTTTGGGAGAAATATTGTCATGTACTGGAAGCGGAGCAGAAGGAACCCGATTCATCGGTCTCCTCACACCCTGGGGAGCACAGAATTTCTGATGAGCAGGGCACTTCGGATTTTGTTGGTAAGCAAACATAACTCTCGCTTCATTGTTCCAAGATTACCCAGCATAGCTAGGTGACCTGCTATATTAATCATTGATTTACACAGACAGAGGTTTGTTTCCTAACTGATTCAGATCGTTGTCTCATGGAACCACACACGACTATTATTGTTTGGGAGAAATATTGTCATGTACTGGAAGCGGAGCAGAAGGGACCCGATTCATCGGTCTCCTCACACCCTGGGGAGCACAGAATTTCTGATGAGCAGGCCACTTCGGATTTTGTTGGTAAGCAAACATAACTCTCGCTTCATTGTTCCAAGATTACCCAGCCTAGCTAGGTGACCTGCTATATTAATCATTGATTTACACAGACAGAGGTTTGTTTCCTAACTGATTCAGATCGTTGTCTCATGGAACCACACACGACTATTATTGTTTGGGAGAAATATTGTCATGTACTGGAAGCGGAGCAGAAGGGACCCGATTCATGGGTCTCCTCACACCCTGAGGAGCACAGAATTTCTGATGAGCAAGGCACTTCAGATTTTGTTGGTAAGCAAACATAACTCTCGCTTCATTGTTCCAAGATTACCCAGCCTAGCTAGGTGACCTGCTATATTAATCGATGATTCACACAGACAGTGTGTCTAACTGATTCAGGCCGCTGTCTCATGGAACCACACACGTTTGATTCAGAGAAATATGAAGCAGAGCATAATGGACTCGATCCAGGGCTCTCCTCACATCCAGCGGAGCAGACAATATATGATGAGCAGGACTCGTGGCTTCAAACGCTCTCCTCCTGTCCACCTCAAGCATGGATCGAACGCAGGTCTGGTTCGGTCCTCAGTAGTCTCATGGGACCACCCACGTTCGATTCAGACAAATATGAAGAAGTATTGGATGAGCCGGATGCTTTGGATTATCCAGTAGATGACTTCGAGTATCCCATGTTCTCATGGTCTCCCGAGAGAACTTTGGATGAGATGCACCTAGACCTAGGGTCTCTCATGACTGACCTCATCACAACTTCAAACTCTTACTCGCAGACCAAAAGCTCTGCGAATGATTATGTTCCCAGTAGCTTGGAAGCCGTACTGCAGGATCGTTCAAGGCCACACGCCATATCATTACAACATCTGAAGAAAATCACAGATAACTTCTCCGAAGAGCGAATACTGGGCAAAGGTGGTTTTGGTGTGGTATATAAGGTAATCAATCATTCCCATGAGGGAGACTGCATGTATTTCTTGAGTATTTGATCCCAAAAAAACCCATGCATGTCCACAATAATAAGGTGAGACTTTAAGCAGGGAGTGTTCCAAAACGGTGATATGATTGCAGTGAAAAAGATCATGTCGTCGTTGATGCCAGGACTACAGAAGCAATTTGAAAATGAGGTCTATCATCTCATGAAGCTTAAGCACCTCAATATAGTACGGTGTGTAGGCTACTGCTATGAGATAAAGAACGCATGTGTAGAGTACAATGGGAAATACGTCTTTGCAGAGATGGCAGAAAAGCTACTTTGCTTGGAGTATCTGCCCAAACGAAGCCTAGATAAGTATTTATCAGGTACGCCATTCAATCCTTTTTTGTGATGTTGGTTCTACGTTTGACATTTGTTGGGTATTGTAGTCTTGAGGTACGTTTAAGCAGAGCTTTTCAGGAGAACTTTGAGCATAGACCCTAGAATCTATGTTCAGTTTACACATACTACGTGCTATATTTAACCAACATGGGCTAATACGAGTATATAAATGAGAAATGAGAGCCTACAATACAATTTTATAACCCTTTCATGTTTAACTTTTTTTAAAGTAACAATCAATACACATTTTAATTCTTATTACAAAGTTCATCATTAAAGTTGTTACATATCAAAAATCACATAAGGTCGATACATGAGTCAATCATTGGAAAAAGATCAATAGCGTATCATCTATACATTTTGTTGTCTATTGGTATATGGATAGCTAGCCTGGTTATAAATATCCTGAGTGGTGGTCAACAGCTGGTTTGCATCCAGTAGAAATCTCACGAAATGTATGTCTTATTACGGTGTTCTTTCGTCTACAATTACAGATGAATCTTCTGGGTTTAATTGGAGCACACGGTACAAAATTATCGAGGGCATTTGCCATGGTCTATTATACCTTCACGAGCAAATTGGTCAGCCTATTATTCACTTGGACCTGAAACCATCGAACATATTGCTCGATGATGGTTTCGTACCAAAAATTACGGACTTTGGTCTATCAAGACAACTTGATCAACTGCAAACTATTTGCACTTCAACTTATGATGGAACATTGTGAGTAAATGACCCTTCTTAATCTGTTACTTTTTATTCACAAACAAGATGTGTTGTCTCTTTAACACTTCAAAGTATTATGATGTTGTGATTCAGTGGTTACATGGCACCAGAGTTCTTGCATCGAGGTACAATTACACCCAAGTCAGACATATTTAGTTTGGGTGTAATAATCATGGAGGTAGTAACCGGGCACCGGGACTATCCAGACGTTACTAGAGAATCTTCAGATAACTATATCGAGCTTGTAAGGAAACTTTATGTCATATTCCAAAATGGTAGTCTTTTTTCGCAAAGACTATGGTGCATTTTACATTTAATTCTAACATTGTAGATGTTTGTTCAGGCACTTAAAAAATGGAGAGATGTGTTGCAAAGACTACCAGGTTATGGGTCTCCAGAAACAGATTGTAAAGGGCAGCCTTGCGCAGGGTCCAGGGAAGAGTCCGGCTACTTTGGGTCTTTCGTACGCAGCCTTTCCTTGCATATCAAGTGGCTGTTTTCAGGACGTGAACCCGTGACCTCATGTCCACAAATCTCTAGAAACAGACTGTGAACAAATAAAAAGATGTATCCAGATAGGTCTAATCTGTGTGAACCCTGACCGCAAGAAAAGGCCTCCAATAACTAAGGTTATCGCTATGCTTCAAGGATTGGACATTATTGATTGTGACATTAGCAACGAGGAAGTGTAATCGACTGACCAGGTATGGTGACTGGTCATGTGCGATGAGCATGTGCATTTGCCAGCTCCTTCATTCTCTTTCAGCAATGAGAAAACGTTGCTACACCCCTTAAGAAGTATACAAGCTAGTAATTCTACTTCAACATCTTTATCTTGTACAGTTGTACTCCCTCTGATCCCAAAAAATGACCTAGTACAGCTACGAAATTGTGCATCGTATGTTCACTTCCTCAGACACTTCAAACGGATGGCAGGGAGTATTTGATGTGTTTGCATTCATATGCAGTGTGGTGAGCCGAGCCTTGTCAGAGAACGTGGATGCAGATCACGACAAGGGAGTTGGAGAACAGGATCGACCTCCCCTGAAGTAGTCATCTTTTTGCAACTTGCAAATGTCCCTGCAGCGCTCATGCAACCTGGACAGTCTAGTGAATGTATGGCACATATGTGGCTGAACTTGAATGTGCGGCTATGTTTGCTCAGTCAATATTTATATAAAAATGTTCGACAGATTTCCTAGTCAGTATTTATCGTTTTACTGGTCATTGGTTGAACTTGAATGTGAGCATGGTGCGTTATTTTGCTAGCTAGTTATCCCAAATTATGAAGCTCTTAGGTGCTAAGGGGTGAGTAGTTAGCTGAGAACCAACAACACTGCCATCTTCTCTATTTCATTATAATCGTAGAGCCAACTCATCGATACAGATTATGACGAGAGCGCTGGACTCTGATATTCTCAAAGGTGGTCCTTTCTGGCGTGGGCGGAGCTCGCTCGATTATTGTGCAAACTCGCCACTCACCTTATATAATTGATCAAGATTTATAAAGTTTGCCTTTGACCAAATTAACCTAATATATATGCAGAGTAATATAAAAGGGAGTGTTGGCTGGTGATTGTTTTATCCTGGGTCGCTGATTTATAACCGGTTTGTGTATGGTAAATGCCCTGTCAGTTTATCCTCGGTTTTGAGTAAGTGTGGGTACTATTTACTGTCCATTATATATCTTGAGCCGAGGAGAGCAATCCGCATGCCTTACAAACTCGCGAGCAAAGCAGAAACTGCACATTGATGATTCAGTCCCCATGGATGTATGGACATACAACTGGAGCTGAATATCATGTATTTTCTGTGACGACCGGATGTTTGAAGTTCTACAAAAGTGTCGTGGTATTATAGAATCTAGCCTCGGCAGGGGTGCCATCGAGCTAGGTAGAGAGAAGGGTTTTGGAGACGTGGGGTATTCCAGCAACGGGATAGACACAAGTTTACCCAGCTTCGGATCACACGATGGCGGCGTGATCCTACGTGCTGCTATAAATCACTATGAGGCAATATGAGCCGGTTACAATGATCTGAGAACGTCTGTGTATGTCGTGCCCTAAGGCATCCCAAGGACCGGCTTATAAAGGCGCCTGGTCCTAAGGCTTACGGGACTCCTAACCGACTAAGCTATAGAGTTCTACTCGAGTCCGGCTTGGGCCGTGCCTTGGAGTCTAAGTCACATCAATGCCGGCCGCCTTCTGGAACTTTTCTTTAGCCGGATGGGCCTCCTGCGCTTCAGCATACTGGG
This sequence comes from Puccinellia tenuiflora, assembly GCA_012064385.1. Classification (NCBI taxonomy): domain Eukaryota; kingdom Viridiplantae; phylum Streptophyta; class Magnoliopsida; order Poales; family Poaceae; genus Puccinellia; species Puccinellia tenuiflora. The sequence continues at coordinate 118,663 of QRDG01001120.1, read as the reverse complement.
CCGTCCTGTAAGCCGGATTCGGCTTACCACCTCTTGGGCCACCCTGGTATGCTGGCTTTTGGTCTTCTCTGTGAAGATATGAAAGAGCATGGTTGCCCCCATGTGTTGTTTTGGTAATTAATGACAATCCCTATGGACTAATGTGTGCTTTAAGTTATATTTGCAGTGTTGGTCCATAAGGAATACTTTGACTCCATATGTTGGAGTCAAGGCTAAAAGAAGAAGACTATATGTTGATCAAGGCTAAGTGCAAGTTGATCAACGTACAAGATTAGGGCATGTGAAGAAGAAGATCATTTGTTGATCAAGATCCTATGTCGTCCACGGTGGATGGCGTCTCGTGGTGATCACCTGTGTTGATCAAGATCCTATGTTGTCCATGGTGGATGGCGTCACGTGGTGATCGTCATCAAGATAAAGGCCTTGTGAAGATATGTCGAAGAATGCCTCTCCCATCTTGGTGTATGGGGGAGCAATATGCGTGTCTTCATCAAGCGAAGCAAAATCAAGAAAGGTGATCCACTTGAGAGTAGATCAAGATCGTCATCATCTAGCTCAAGTGGAATGCGCAAGGAAAAGGTATGATCTTGATAGGGTTTCTATTTTACCGGTCTCGCGGTGTAGTTGTGAGACCGGGTTTTAGGATAGGTAACCGTACTATCAAGAGGGGCTCTCAAGTGAGCTTTAGCGTATCGGTCGTAGAGAGCTCAAACCTTTGCATCCTTGGCATCATCCTTTTTGGTTCCTATTTTGGCTCTTATCGTGGTGTGGTATTGGTGCTTGTCGTGCTTGTCATGACAAGCCCAAGGTCACCGAAAACGGTTCTTATATGTGTTCCCTATTGAGTTTTCGGTGTCGGAGATTTTGTCGGTCCATCTATGCGGAAGGTTTCACTCTTCCATTTCTTAGCAAAATCTCCCTTGCTTGGTTTCAATATTCTCACATGTTTTTGGGTAGCATTTGTCGTCCTCTTTCCAACAAAGTGGTTTTGTGTTATTCGGACGTCATATGCAAAAGATATGGTTTTCCGGGTTTAATAAAAGGATTTTACCTCTCACCATTTGGCTTTACCATATCTTGTTGAACAATGATGTTTCTGTGCATATTCTTGTAGTGCTCGTTGTGACGATTCCAACGAGTCCAAGATTACCGAAAACGGAGTTCGTATGTGGAAGATATTGCGTTTTCGGTATCGGTAGTTTTCTAAACAGAATATTAGAAAAGGAAAAAGAAAAAAAGGGGAAGCCGGCCTCACCGCCGGCCTGGGCCGGCTCCCAGGCCGGCCCGTTCGGGCATAGCCCCGGCCAGATCGCCGGCCTGGGCCGGTTCGTCGGCTGGCCGCGTCGGGTGGGCTCCCGGTCTCTTCCCCGGCCTGGGCCGGCTCCCAGGCCGGCCCACCCGGGTGGCCACCGGCCTGCCCCGCATCTCCAGTCTCCCGCCGGCCTCTTCCCCGGCCTGGGCCGGCTCCCAGGCCGGGCAGTTCGGGAGGGTGTCCGGCCTCCTCTCCGGCCTGGGCCGGCAGCCAGGCCGGCCTGCCCTGCCTTCCCCTCCTCTTTTTCTTTTTCCTGCGCTCTAAAAAGACCCAACGGCTCCATTTTTGGAGCCCCTATTTAAGGGGCTTCTTCCCCAAAAATAAACTAATCTTTGAGCTAACTCTTGAGCTATTTCCTCTCCTCCATTGTTGACCTCTTGAGCTTGGCTTTCTCTCATTTTCTCTCCACTAGTTTGTGCTACTCCTTTGAGAGAAAAGAGAGAGGAGTTTTAGATCCGTGTTTCCACCAATTGATTTCTCCTCTAAGTGAGGAGAACACTTAGGATCTAAATCTTTGGAGCTTCTTTGTGTTCCTCCTTTGTTCTTCCTCCCTAATCCCTCCCAAGCATTAGTTGCTTTGGTTGGATTCGGGTTGGAAGAACTTGACCACTTAGTGTGTTCTTGCCATTGCATTAGTTGCATCGGTTTGAGTTCTCCACGGTGATTCGTGGAAAGTGAAGTTGAGAAGCTTGTTACTCTTGGGTACTTTGGTGCCCTAGAGCTTGTTCCTCTAGGGCAACGTTGGTACCCTAGACGGTTTGATTTCTCGGAGTCTTGGTGGCTTACGGGATTGTTGGGAGCCTCCAATTGTGGAGTGTGGCTCAACCTTGTTGCTTCGGAGCTTTGGTAGCTACGAAGATATTGCCGGGAGCCATCAATTGAGTTGTGGTGTGTGCCCCGGCCTTGGGCATCGAGTCTTGGCGGCTCGGTGCATTTGGTGAAGACCCTCCAACTTGTGGAGTGAGCTTCACCTTGTAAGGTTCTAGTTGTCAACCTCAACGGCAACATAGTGACAAGTGCCTCGCCACATTGGTGGTAAGACACAACGGAGATACGGTGTGCCATATTAAGGCTACTCGGTGCTTCACATTGGTGAACACCGCGCCGCTCCAACGGAGACTAGCTTCCATTGGGAAGTGAACTTCGGGATAAATCATCGTCTCCAAGTGCCTCGGTATTTCTATCCCGAGCTTCTTACTTATGCTATTTACTTTGTGATAGACATCAAGCTTAAAGTCATATATCTTGCTATCACCTAGTTGATCATATTGCTTAGCATAAGTTGTTGGTGCACATAGGTGAACCTAGCTAGTTAGGTTTTGGCTNGAAAGGGCATGGTTGCCCCCATGTGTTGTTTTGGTAATTAATGACAATCTCTATGGACTAATGTGTGCTTTGAGTTATATTTGCAGTGTTGGTCCATATGGAATGATTGTACTCCATATGTTGGAGTCAAGGCTAAAAGAAGAAGACTATATGTTGATCAAGGCTAAGTGCAAGTTGATCAACATACAAGACTAGGGCATGTGAGAAGAAGATCATTTGGTGATCAAGATCCTATGTTGTCCATGATGGATGGCGTCACGTGGTGATCAGAAGAAGATCATGTGTTGATCAAGATCCTATGTCGTCCACGGTGGATGGCGTCTCGTGGTGATCATCATCAAGATAAAGGCCATGTGAAGATATGTCGAAGAGTGCCTCTCCCATCTTGGTGTATGGGGGAGCAATATGTGTGTCTTCACCAAGCGGAGCAAAATCAAGAAAGGTGATCCACTTGAGAGTAGACCAAGATCGTCATCATCGAGCTCAAGTGGAATGCGCAAGGCAAAGGTATGATCTTGATAGGGTTTCTATTTTACCGGTCTCGCGGTGTAGTTGGGAGACCGGGTTTTAGGATAGGTAACCGTACTATCAAGAGGGGCTCTCAAGTGAGCTTTAGCGTGTCGGTCGTAGAGAGCTCAAACCTTTGCATCCTTGGCATCATCTTTATTGGTTCCTATTTGGCTCTTATCGTGGTGTGGTATTGGTGCTTGTCATGCTTGTCATGACAAGGCCAAGGTCACCGAAAACGGTTTCATATGTGTTCCCTATTGAGTTTTCGGTGTCGGAGATTTTGCCGGTCCATCTATGCGGAAGGTTTCACTCTTCCATTTAGTAGCAAAATCTCCCTTGCTTGGTTTCAATATTCTCACATGTTATTGGGTAGCATTTGTCGTCCTCTTTCCAACAAAAGTGGTTTTGTGTTATTCGGACGTCATATGCAAAAGATATGGTTTTCCGGGTTTTAATAAAAGGGTTTTACCTCTCACCATTTGGCTTTACCATATCTTGTTGAACAATGATGTTTCTGTGCATATTCTTGTAGTGCTCGTTGTGACGATTCCAACGAGTCCAAGTTTACCGAAAACGGAGTTCGTATGTGGAAGATATTGCGTTTTCGGTATCGGTAGTTTTCTAAACAGAATATATTAGAAAAAGGAAAAAGAAAGAAATGGGGCCGGTCTCACTCCCGGCCTGGGCCGGTTCACCGGCCGGTGGCTTCGGTTGGGCCCCCGGCCTCGATGCCGGCCTGGGCCGGTTCCACGGCCGGTTGGCTCGGGAGGGTCCCCAGCCTGCCCGCCGGCCTGGGCCGGTTGCTGGGCCGGCCCAGCTGGGTGCTCGCCCGGCCTGCCCTTGCCCCTGTCACCCGCCGGTATTTTCCCCGGCCTGGGCCGGCTCCCAGGCCGGGCAGTTCGGGTGGCAGCCCGGCCTCCTCTCCGGCCTGGGCCGACAGCCAGGCCGGCCTGCCCTGCCTTCCCCTCTCCTTTTCTTTTTTCCTGCGCACGAAATGATCCAACGGCTCCATTTTCGGAGCCCCTATTTAAGGGGCTTCTTCCCCAAAATAAAGTAGCTTTTTAGCCAACTCTTGAGCTATTCTCTGTCCTCCATTGTTGACCTCTTGAGCTTGGCTTTCTCTCATTCTCTCCACTAGTTCGTGCTACCTTTTTGAGAGAAAAGAGAGAGGAGATTTAGATCTGTGTTTCCACCAATTGATTTCTCCTCTAAGTGAGGAGAACACTTTGGATCTAAATCTTTGGAGTTTCTTTGTGTTCCTCCTTTGTTCTTCCTCCCTAATCCCTCCCAAGCATTAGTTGCTTTGGTTGGATTCGGGTTGGAAGAACTTGACCACTTAGTGTGTTCTTGCCATTGCATTAGTTGCATCGGTTTGAGTTCTCCACGGTGATTCGTGGAAAGTGAAGTTGAGAAGCTTGTTACTCTTGGGTACTTTGGTGCCCTAGAGCTTGTTCCTCTAGGGCACGTTGGTACCCTAGACGGTTTGATTTCTCGGAGTCTTGGTGGCTTACGGGATTTGTTGGGAGCCTCCAATTGTGGAGTGTGGCTCAACCTTGTTGCTTCGGAGCTTTGGTAGCTACGAAGATATTGCCGGGAGCCATCAATTGAGTTGTGGTGTGTGCCCCGGCCTTGGGCATCGAGTCTTGGCGGCTCGGTGCATTTGGTGAAGACCCTCCAACTTGTGGAGTGAGCTTCACCCTTGTAAAGGTTCTAGTTGTCAACCTCAACGGCAACATAGTGACAAGTGCCTCGCCACATTGGTGGTAAGACACAACGGAGATACGGTGTGCCATATTAAGGCTACTCGGTGCTTCACATTGGTGAACACCGCGCCGCTCCAACGGAGACTAGCTTCCATTGGGAAGTGAACTTCGGGATAAATCATCGTCTCCAAGTGCCTCGGTATTTCTATCCCGAGCTTCTTACTTATGCTATTTACTTTGTGATAGACATCGAGCTTAAAGTCATATATCTTGCTATCACCTAGTTGATCATATTGCTTAGCATAAGTTGTTGGTGCACATAGGTGAACCTAGCTAGTTTAGGTTTTGGCTTGATAAATTAAACGTTAGTTTTATTCCGCATTTATTCAAGCCTTAACCGTAATAATTTTAAATCGCCTATTCACCCCCCCCTCTAGGCGACATCCGTGTCCTTTCAATTGGTATCAGAGCGGGTTCTCTCTTTATAGGGCTTCACGGCCTAGAGAGTAAAGATGTCGTCTAGTGGTTTAGTGCACAATGATTCTTTAATATTCGATGGCACTAATTATAATGATTGGAGAAATCGCATGCTAGATTATTTTCGGGACATTGATCCATATATAGAGCAAATTCTAGATATGGGTTTTTCTCCTCTAGAGGATGAGGAAAATTCTTATCTAGATGATGGAGCTTCTAACGTGATTTTCAAGTCTTTGAGTAATGCAGTTGCTTTGTCGATCTCTCCTTATCGGAATGGCCATGAGCTATGGACCAAGCTTCAAGACAATTATGGTGTGTCCATGGATAGTGAGAATGATTGTTCTCACTCCACCTCCGGGCGTAATGAGTTCTCAACTTCTTCTACCTCACCTACATGTGGCAAGCCACAAAATAATGCAATGGTGAGTAGGGATAAATCTTGCAATAATGATAGTGAGCTTCTTCTAGATAATATTTCATCTCTATCTCATTGCAATGATTTATCTTTGGACTTAAACACATCTAGCACTATAAATGTTTCACATGCTTGTGTTGATAGTCCTTCCATATCTTCAAAAAATTACTTATATAAATCTAATGATGATGAAGAAAATTATGATGAAGATAAGGATAATAGTTTTGACCTCCTTATGAATAAGAGTGGAATGGTTGAACGTGCTCTTCAAAAAGATAAAAATGCTCATGATAGTTTCATAGAATTCATAACTACCTTTGTTGGGTACAAGCAAGAATTAGATGATTTGGAAGCACGTGAAGATGAAAGTCTTCGCCGCGAACGTGGTTATGCGAACACGATTGCGGATCTTAAGGAAGCTCTTGAAGAAGAACAAACCACCAAGAAATCTCTTGAGGGGACATTTACTCTAGAGTTATCCAAAGTAAATGAAACCTATGATAGCTCTCAAGGTGGCTAATGATTTTAAAATTAAAAATGATGAGCTTGTTGTTGAAATTGTTAGACTCCTTGAGGCTAATGTGAAATTTGAAAAGGATGTCAAGTCCTTGGAAGATTCTCTTGCACATCTCACTAAGTCTCATGATCAACTCCAAGCTCAATTACTAAAAGAGCTTCCTACTTGTTCTCCCATTTCTATTAATGTTGATGCTTGTGCTACTAACTCTATTTCTTGTGAAGCATCCATTTTAAAGGAGAATGTTGAGCTAAGGGCTCAACTTAAATTGCTAACTAGCAATTATGAGATATTGGAAGAAAGTCATGAGAAGCTCTCGAGCTCTCATGAAGATCTTCTCGTATCTCATGATAAGTTAAAGTTAGCTCATGAGGCAATTGCTACCAAGGTAATATCTAGTGAGCCCCATGTGGACAATGGCACAACTTCTAATAAAAATGCTAAAATGCCATGTGCTAGTCCTAGTAATTCTTCATCTCACACTAATGCTAAATCATATGTTGAATTACATTTTGTGCCTAGTTGCTCTAACAATGAAGCTTCAACTTCCTCTAGTACTTGTGTAGCTACTAACCTTGTAGGGAAGACTAAAGAGCACAAGGCACAAGCCACTTCTTTGAAGAAAGATGTGGAGAAACGTCATAAAGGGAAGGCCACACTTGACAACATGTTGAGTGTACAAAAATCCCCCAATGACAAGAGTGGACTTGGATTCAACTCCAATATCAAGAACAAGTCCAAGAGTAGCAATAAGAAGGGCCAAGAACAAGTCAATCACTCGGCCAAGATTGTTTGCTTCAAGTGCAAAATTGAAGGGCATCATGTTAGAGATTGCCCAATGAAGAAGAAGCCTCTTAGTGAGAAGCAACTAGGGAAGAGGCCTATTGTTCAATCTCTTGCTCAACCTCGGGTTGAACAAAGGCAACCTCCTAAGAAGACTCAAGTCATTGCTCCTCAAGTTGAGGTGCCTATTAAGAAGAAAGAAAAGAGTCGATATTGCTACTTATGCCGTGAGAAGGGCCATTTGGCCTCTTCATGCACAAACGGTACTCTATCCAACCCCATAATTATTGATGATGTTTATTCTCTTAGGAAGGATAGGGTTGGCAATGTGTTTGCCAAATATGTGGGAACTCAAAGTGGTGTCAAGAAAAGAACCATTTGGGTTGCCAAGCCTATTGTGACTAACCTCTTAGGACCCAACTTGGTTGGGGACCAACAAGCTCAAACTTGATCAATAGGTTGTGATGAAGGACATTGGAGACTTGGCTATCCTTGAAGAATTAAGGGATCTTCTTGATGATTATTTCCACTAGCCAAATTATTTGGATTATATTGTCATATCTCATATCCAATGCTCCTTCTTGCGGTAACTTATATTTAAATTATATATATTCATTGAAAGTTGCTTGCTCCCTAGCATGTGTTAGTTTGTTCCTAGCATGTGCTTGTATATGTTGTGCTTATTACTTACCTTAAACAATCAAGTTTGTGTATGTTAATGTGCGCTCCATATATGTGTAAACTTTGTGTTGAGTCCTTATTGGATCTTGTGTTGATTTCAATGGGCTCTTTTGAGAAATTAATGGACTATCCCATTTTGGGGGAGTGATATGCTTTGTGCACTTCACTAACCTAAAAATGTGTGTATATGAGTAACACCACCTAGTATTGATATATCAAGATTATCTAGTAACTATGTGGTGTGTCATGCTCATGAGAAATTCAAATTCTATAATGTCTATTAATTATCTCTATTTGATTTTATTTGCCTCTTGTTAAGAAGAAATGAATTATCACATTGTGGGGGAGTAATAAGCTATGTGCATATTACAATCCTACAAAATGTGAACATTTGAGGTTTGCCACTTAGATTTGATATTGTAAATTATCTTATTCCTATGTGGCATATTAGCTCGAACAAGTTCCAATTTGCTTTCTAGCTATCGTTTGGCTCTTGTTTGTGTGAGTTTGCTTGGTGTGGTTTTTCTCTAAAATGCATTTCCATACATTAGTTGAGAAACCATTTGTTCCATATTATTCTAACCATGGCATTGCCGGTTGGTTTGAATAGTTGGAACTACCAACAAACCTTATTAAAATATGGTGTTTTATTTCTTATCCCTTGCCATATGTTTTATCTTGTGAGGATATTCTTGGATACCTCTATCACCGGGAAAATAATTCCAAATGGTCATTGTCCTTGGACAATCCATACTTATGTTTATGGTAGAATATTTTTGATTATCCTTACATTGGCATTGGTGTTTATTTGCCACATCTCTTGCCAAAATATTTATTTTGACTCCCATTGCCTTCCTTGCCTCTTGCTAGGATCCTAATTCTCAAATTGGTAGTGTTTAGTGTTGTAAATAAAATATGAAGAGTAATGATCCCTTGTGTGTGCATTTTGTATTCAAATACAAATATCAAAAAAATAATGCATGAATCTTGGGGGAGCATTCCTTTTATTTAGAACACTATCCTATCTATCAATATTTGATCCTTTCAATTGGCATTTGATTTCTATCATATGTGTTTATGGAAGACAAATCTTTTCTCTTGATGCTTAGTGCCATCATGAAAATTGTAGAGGGTGTTTGGTTTATTTAGTGTAACCTTGCTCTCTCTTGGGAGTCTTGCAATCTCATCTCTTGTTTTATGTTTTATCCTATAGAATGAGAAAACCCTTTGGGCATGTCTCTTTCTTTCATCTTATATGCTCATTGGCCTTGCCTAGGTACCTTCAATTGGTATTAATTGGAATTTAATATCTCCTCCATAGATATTTGTTTCAATTGATATTTATTGTGGAAATCTTGATACCTTATTACTTTATTTTACTTTACTTGATTTCGGTCAAGTAGTAACCTCCTCTTGGTATCTTGTCTCCTAAATGGTATCTTATTTTTCAATTGGTGTCTTATCTCTCATGTGTTGTTTGATTTGATTCCTATTGATGTCACACTTCATGTGTTGACGTGTTTTGGAATCAATCATATGTTGATTTGATTTTTCCTCAATCATGTGTTGATTTGGATTTTGATATAATTTGGACAACCTTTTTGTGTCACACTTTGGTGTGCTCTCTTCTTGGTTTACTTAGTGTTTTGTCCAAATTGTATCTCATTCGGTTCTCGTAAGTCCATGCATGCATATTTACTAATATATTTATTTTATGGCATGCTAGTCTTTCTTGATCCAATATATAGGGGATACTCCACCAAATCCTAATTTGGCTAAGATGTGCATGAAATTCAAGTTCATCTATGTGCACATATTTATGTGGAGTGCTTCCTATGTATTGTAGTGTATCTAACTACTATGGAACCCAATGAGTTTGGGAACCATGTTGTACTTGAATTTTGTTTTAGGTACAATGGAGATGCATTGGATGCTTGCCTCATTTATAAGGAAGGTGTCCTCACCATGTGATTATTAGAGTCAAGCTTTGATGATAAACAGAAATTCTCATCTTCATCATCACCAATGCTATTTCGGTAACAAGTATCTATCCCATGCATATTTTTCTTGTATTCAACCTTGTGTAGGTTGCCCCCTTGGCATGAAAACTTTAAATGTACAATTGTTGTGACTTTGGCTCCTTTCTTCACTGGTATATCGTTGTGATATGTGTGATGGAAATGCAAAAGTTTTTTTTCTTCAATTGGTATTATTTCTTTGTGATACTTGTTGCCTATCTCAAAGCATCTTCACTATCTCTTATTCCCTTAGTGACATGTGGGATGTCTTTGATATTTTTGAAGTTCATTCATATACAATGAGATAAATTTGAGCTATGTGCTATGCTTTTAAGCAATAATATCTTTTGTATATTCATGACTTCCTTTTGGATACCATGGTTTCCACTTTATCAACCATTTTATATGTGCAAGTTTCTTTGTCGACGAATATCATTGTCTACTTAGAAACCTATACATATGAGAGAGGTCACCTTTTATGTGGTATCCTACCTTCTTGCAAGCCACCTTGTCTTTTATCTATAATTCTTTGGTGGCTCCAAGTTTGACTCGTGAGTGCTTGTCTTATTTCTACTCACCTTTGGGCACTCACATTTTGTTGAAGATTCTTCTCTTCATGCTCATCACGTGAGTATGTTGATTTTGTTGCCTAAATGTTCTCACTAGCTCGTGGGTTTTTCAATTGGTATTAGTTTCCAATTAGTCTCCTTGAGCTTGTGAACATATCTTTTTTGAAAAATCTTATTTGTAAGTTATGTGTGTCAATACTCGATATATAACTTATCTCCATTTGGTCAAGACTATGTGTCTTATCAAATTAATTGTCTTGTCACACACACACATACTCTTGGTTGGGCCTTGATTGATAGTTTCTCTTAATTGGTATCTCCTTATGGCTCAACCACATCCTTGGTGCAAGTGCTCGGTTTTGCTTTAATTTCCTTTTTACCCTTGCACTTGGTGAGTGTCCTAGATGATTTTGGGGGAGTGAGGATTCCATATTTGTGCACTCCTCAATAGTGCATAGACATTGGGGAGCTTCTCTAATTTTATTTAGAACTCTAGGATTGGATCTTCTTGATTGCTCTTCTCCTTGGTGGAGATGTTTAGAATGATTTCATCCTTTTGCAATCTTTGGATCCTCAATATAGTTTGATTTCCTCTATTATTCGTCAATGGATATGTGCATTTAATTTCACTCACTATCTTGAGAAATGCATACCTTGTGGAGGAACTCATACTATATTGGCCTTCTAAATTTTTCTTCCCATTTCGGCAATCGATGCCAATGGGGGAGAAGTTTTAGAGGGTTTAAGGGAATTGGTTTTATGCTTTAGTTTGGTTCTTAAGCATTTGCCTCTCATGCTCATGCATCCTTGTCTTGCAAGGTTGCTTAATTCATTATATAAACCCTCTCAAAAGGGATTGTCATCAATTACCAAAATGGGGGAGATTGAAAGAGCATGGTTGCCCCCATGTGTTGTTTTCGTAATTAATGACAATCCCTATGGACTAATGTGTGCTTTAAGTTATATTTGCAGTGTTGGTCCATAAGGAATGCTTTGACTCCATATGTTGGAGTCAAGGCTAAAAGAAGAAGACTATATGTTGATCAAGGCTAAGTGCAAGTTGATCAACGTACAAGATTAGGGCATGTGAAGAAGAAGATCATGTGTTGATCAAGATCCTATGTCGTCCACGGTGGATGGCGTCTCGTGGTGATCATCTGTGTTGATCAAGATCCTATGTTGTACATGGTGGATGGCGTCACGTGGTGATCATCATCAAGATAAAGTCCATGAGAAGATATGTCGAAGAGTGCCTCTCCCATCTTGGTGTATGGGGGAGCAATATGTGTGTCTTCACCAAGCGGAGCAAAATCAAGAAAGGTGATCCACTTGAGAGTAGACCAAGATCGTCATCATCGAGCTCAAGTGGAATGCGCAAGGCAAAGGTATGATCTTGATAGGGTTTCTATTTTACCGGTCTCGCGGTGTAGTTGGGAGACCGGGTTTTAGGATAGGTAACCGTACTATCAAGAGGGGCTCTCAAGTGAGCTTTAGCGTGTCGGTCGTAGAGAGCTCAAACCTTTGCATCCTTGGCATCATCTTTATTGGTTCCTATTTGGCTCTTATCGTGGTGTGGTATTGGTGCTTGTCATGCTTGTCATGACAAGGCCAAGGTCACCGAAAACGGTTTTCATATGTGTTCCCTATTGAGTTTTCGGTGTCGGAGATTTTGCCGGTCCATCTATGCGGAAGGTTTCACTCTTCCATTTAGTAGCAAAATCTCCCTTGCTTGGTTTCAATATTCTCACATGTTATTGGGTAGCATTTGTCGTCCTCTTTCCAACAAAAGTGGTTTTGTGTTATTCGGACGTCATATGCAAAAGATATGGTTTTCCGGGTTTTAATAAAAGGGTTTTACCTCTCACCATTTGGCTTTACCATATCTTGTTGAACAATGATGTTTCTGTGCATATTCTTGTAGTGCTCGTTGTGACGATTCCAACGAGTCCAAGTTTACCGAAAACGGAGTTCGTATGTGGAAGATATTGCGTTTTCGGTATCGGTAGTTTTCTAAACAGAATATATTAGAAAAAGGAAAAAGAAAGAAATGGGGCCGGTCTCACTCCCGGCCTGGGCCGGTTCACCGGCCGGTGGCTTCGGTTGGCCCCCCGGCCTCGATGCCGGCCTGGGCCGGTTCCACGGCCGGTTGGCTCGGGAGGGTCCCCAGCCTGCCCGCCGGCCTGGGCCGGTTGCTGGGCCGGCCCAGCTGGGTGCTCGCCCGGCCTGCCCTTGCCCCTGTCACCCGCCGGTCTTCTTCCCCGGCCTGGGCCGGCTCCCAGGCCGGGCAGTTCGGGTGGCAGCCCGGCCTCCTCTCCGGCCTGGGCCGGCAGCCAGGCCGGCCTGCCCTGCCTTCCCCTCTCCTTTTCTTTTTTCCTGCGCACGAAAATGATCCAACGACTCCATTTTCGGAGCCCCTATTTAAGGGGTTTCTTCCCCAAAATAAGTAGAACCTTTTGCCAACTCTTGAGCCATTCTCTCTCCTCCATTGTTGACCTCTTGAGCTTGGCTTTCTCTCATTCTCTCCACTAGTTCGTGCTACCTTTGTGAGAGAAAAGAGAGAGGAGATTTAGATCCGTGTTTCCACCAATTGATTTCTCCTCTAAGTGAGGAGAACACTTTGGATCTAAATCTTTGGAGTTTCTTTGTGTTCCTCCTTTGTTCTTCCTCCCTAATCCCTCCCAAGCATTAGTTGCTTTGGTTGGATTCGGGTTGGAAGAACTTGACCACTTAGTGTGTTCTTGCCATTGCATTAGTTGCATCGGTTTGAGTTCTCCACGGTGATTCGTGGAAAGTGAAGTTGAGAAGCTTGTTACTCTTGGGTACTTTGGTGCCCTAGAGCTTGTTCCTCTAGGGCATGTTGGTACCCTAGACGGTTTGATTTCTCGGAGTCTTGGTGGCTTACGGGATTTGTTGGGAGCCTCCAATTGTGGAGTGTGGCTCAACCTTGTTGCTTCGGAGCTTTGGTAGCTACGAAGATATTGCCGGGAGCCATCAATTGAGTTGTGGTGTGTGCCCCGGCCTTGGGCATCGAGTCTTGGCGGCTCGGTGCATTTGGTGAAGACCCTCCAACTTGTGGAGTGAGCTTCACCCTTGTAAAGGTTCTAGTTGTCAACCTCAACGGCAACATATTGACAAGTGCCTCGCCACATTGGTGGTAAGACACAACGGAGATACGGTGTGCCATATTAAGGCTACTCAGTGCTTCACATTGGTGAACACCGCGCCGCTCCAACGGAGACTAGCTTCCATTGGGAAGTGAACTTCGGGATAAATCATCGTCTCCAAGTGCCTCGGTATTTCTATCCCGAGCTTCTTACTTATGCTATTTACTTTGTGATAGACATCGAGCTTAAAGTCATATATCTTGCTATCACCTAGTTGATCATATTGCTTAGCATAAGTTGTTGGTGCACATAGGTGAACCTAGCTAGTTTAGGTTTTGGCTTGATAAATTAAACGTTAGTTTTATTCCGCATTTATTCAAGCCTTAACCGTAATAATTTTAAATCGCCTATTCACCCCCCCCCCTCTAGGCGACATCCGTGTCCTTTCAAGGAGCCTACGGGCCTCACGAACGCTCTCATCCACATAGACGAACAGCGGCAAGGCGTCGTCGTTGCTTGGGGGCGAAACGGACGTCGTGGCGAAAAGGGCCTTCATGATCTGCTTCAGCTCGTCTGGGGTGAGGTCGTCGGCGCTGAGGTGCATCCTATCATCTGGACCTGAGTAGGTACACATCGGCTCCGAATGCCATTGAAGAGGAGCAATGCGGCGTGCAACGAAATCCATCGCCACCATCCGGCCGGTGAGCCCGGCCTCGCGGAGCACCTGAATACGCTCGTATACCGCCTCAAGCTTGGGGCCCTTGAAGTCGCCGCTCGCCCAACGCGCCCACTTCCTCGGGGGCGCCACGGGTACCTCCAGGTGGCGGTTTGACGACTTGGTGCGAACGAAAAGCCATTTCTGGCGGAACTTCTCCACCTTCTTCGTTACCTCGGTGATTGCATTCTCCCCCTGCCAAGCGATAGGGATGTACTCTTCACTTCTGGCGGCGGCGACGCGGAAAGAGACGCACCCGAACCGCTCATTCGACTTGGTGCTCCGAAGGGAGTAGAAGCTGCGGAAGAGAGCCATCGAGGGGTGGACACCGACGTATGCCTCGCAGAGGTAGGCGAAGATGGCGAGAATGAGCACTGAGTTGGGATGGAGGTGAAGAAGTTGGATCCGGTACGCTTCAAGGATCGCCAGGAGGAAGCTGGAGAAGGGAGGAACGAGGCCGGCGTAGAGTGTGTGAAAGAAGACGGGGTAGTACCCTGCGCCGACCTTGCTGCTGCCGGGCGCTATGCTGGTGGCGCCGAGCTCGTGGGTGTTGGCGGCCACCAGGTGCCGCACCCTGGAAACCGTCGCCGCGCCGACGAGGGACTCCGGCATCGTCCCCTGGGGCGCAGCGCCCCGCGCCACCGCCGCAGACGTGCCGGTCTGCATCGCGGCCTTGCCTTTCTAGCCGTCGGTTGCCCTCTTGGGAGCCATGGCTGCCGGAAGAAAACTCGAAGACGAAGACTTCGGAAGCGACGAGCTCTGGGAGGAAGAAGAGGTTTTTGGAGAAGAGGGCGGCGGAGTAATGGGAGAAGTGACGGGCGCTGTCTGCGCGCCAGGCTTTATTGACCGGTTGCCCCGGACGTGGCAGGCCCCACCGGGTTGCCCGTTGAAGCCGAGGAGATCGTGGCCGCGGCGCAACCGCAGCGCTCCACGTGTCACGGCCCTGTCAGGCATCTTTGGCCCCTCGACGCTTCGCCTTCATCCATGGGCCTCGGCGTGCCCGTCGCGGGCCCGGGGGCTACTGTCGGCACAGTGGAAACCAGGGTACCACGGGCCGGCCTGCCAGGGCCCACAAGATTCTTTGGATGATTTTCGCTAAGGGCCAGGCTCTCCAAGCCTGGCGGGCCTCGCGAGGATTTTCCCCTCGGGAAGGGTTTTCCCTCCTCGCCGAGGATTCTCTCCCTCGGCGAGGGATCGCAACTCGACAAGGTGTCTCCGACGCCGCCCGCAATTCTGCTAAGGACCAAGCCGAAGGGCTCGGCGAGGTTTTTCGCCTCGCCGAGGCTCCTTCCTCACGAAGCTATCCCTGCCTCCGCGGCAGAGCGCACATGGGCTCTGCGCCATGTGCAGAGTGACGCGCGCGCTTGCGCGCGATGACGACGACGCCGCAGTTGCTGTTTCCATGTATAAAGGAGTCAACAAAGCAGCACCAAGCAAAGCGGACAACGAGTATTGCCACTTCGGTGATAAGGGAACCGTCTGCAGCTACGCTCCAAGGGCTGCATCACCGTGGGACCCGTTCCGCCTCCGCAGCGCCAGCTCGCCGCCCGTTGGACGGTGGCCTTTTCCAGCTTTGGTGATGCCGTCCCTGCCCTGGACCGCGTCCATGGCCTTCACCTTTCTGGTGGACCTCACCTTTATGGTGCACCGCGCCTCCTCCTTCGTCGCCATGTGGTAACCCTTCCCGCCCAAATGTTTGGGCGGAAGAGGTCCGAGACGCCTATAAAAGGAGAAAGGGTGCGCCCAAGCAAAGGGTTCGGTTTTCGGAATCTAGGAGCTTACCAAAACCCTAGATATGAAGACTAGCAAGTAGCCATTGTTAGCCACCTCGAGCTCGACAAGCTCTCCTTGTACTGTGAACTCTCCAAGCAGTGCAATACACCAAAGCAGGACGTAGGGGTTTTACCTCCACAAGAGGGCCCTGAACCTGGGTAAGACCGTGTGTTCCATCTCTGCAGTGCTGTCCCGCAGCGAGTCCGACGAGCATCGTCGCCGGAGCACGTTGAGGGTTGTTTGATTCCGTGTTCAGCCCCTTACTCGATCCTTCTCGAGACACACCCAGTTCCTGGGACAGCTCTCCGACAGAAAGAAAGTTAGACTTCGTTGTTATTACTTTTGTGTTTTGTTTTTCTCTTTCAACTTGACTATTCTTTTGATTGGCTTGAGAGCACCATGGGATCCTGCTATTTGCATGAAAAACTTCCCAAGGAAGAAGGGCACAACTTTGAAGCTCCCTCATGAGCTTCATCTTCGGTAAACAACAAGTAAGTAAGCGTAGCTATATGGCTATAAAGAAAGCGCTTTACGGGAGGCAACCCGGTTGTTTTTATTTGGATTTTCTTTGTGTCCTCTTGCTGTAACAAGAGATTTTTTTCTTAGCTTAGTTTCTGGAATTTTTAATAAAGTGCCAAGTTTTACCTATTTTGGTTTGAAAAAGTTGCTATTTCTATTCGGAGATTTTATTCCTGCACGAAGTCTGTGCACGGTTTGATTTTTCATTATTATTATGTAACTCCGATTGAGATGAAATTTTAAATGTAACTGCAACTTTTCATCGTATGTATGCCTGAAATTTTTTCAGAATTTTTTGACGAGTTTAATTAGGACAGAAAAATACGTTTTGCTGCTGCTGTTTTTCTGGACAGATTCTGTCTCATATTGTTTTATGCATAGTTTGAACTTTTGAGTTGAATCCTTTTGATCCAATTGAGTTTATGAGTAGGCATACAACATTATACACTCTCTGATCATTCACATGAATTTTAGTCCATGGATTATATGCAGCAAGAAGCCTATTTGTTTATCTCTACTAATATCACCCCACACAAAAGAAATGGGAGAAACAGTGTTTCGAAGTTTTTTCACAGGGATTGGAGGAGATGCACCATGAGTTATCCAAGGATGGTGAAACCATAAGATTGGGGATGTGGAGAACATCCCCACTGAACCAACATACTCTCGTTTTGCACACGTCTAACTTCTGTTTTTCATTTGAAACACTTTATCGCATAAACTTGGAGCGTCTTTTTGTTTGTTTTTGCTTTGATTTTTATTTTTTGAGACCACCACACTATCATTTATATATGAGAAAGATACTGGAAATATGGGTTGAAATATCTTGCATGCTTTTATTGTATTGGGAAAAGGGATGTCTAAGTTGATTTTTAATGACACATATAGTTGCATGATTCATGAGCTTCTTTATGAGTAATAATTTGCAAATGCTTTATCATGAGCTATCTTTTATTCGTGTTTTGTTGCTGAATGTTATTTCACCTTGTTTGACATGAATTAGTTAGTTCTATGGATACTCATGCATGCATCTAGATGGTCATCTTTCTCCCTTTTGCTAGCCCAAAAATTCCAACAAGTAAAAACTTGTTTCCAACACCTTCAACCAAAGTTTTTCCAGTGAGTCCACCATATCTACCTATTAGCTTTATGCTATTCCAAGTATGTTTACCATGTTATTTGTGTTATCTATACCTCTAAATGAAAATGATTATGTTATTTATTGTAATGGCAAAAGTTGGTTAAAAAGCTCTCGCGAACTTGATGCACACTTTATTTTTATTGCATTTAATAAACATGAACCATTGTGATTAATATTATGATGATAGTGGCTTGATAAATGTTTAAGGTTGGGAGTTAGCCCATATGTGCTGTCACATGCAAAGCTTTCAACATGTTCCATCATTTCTTTAGTTGATATCATGTACTTTTGTTTATGGATGCCTATCATGGTGAAATAATGTGGAAATAGAGTAAGTTTAAATGAGTTTGTATAAATGGTTAGAGAGAAACCTGGGCCGCTAATCTAAGCCATGCATCATTCATGGTGGAAATTTACTCACATGCTATTTTGAACTTTCTGTGATACACCCTACAATAAAAAGCTATATCAAGTGGTGAATAAAAAGGGTGTTGAGGTTGTTCATTATGTTTGTTTGTCTTGTTGTTTTGATGTGGGCTTGATCCATATCATGGGACAAGAGGTACCCCAGTTGAGGCTCTTGATGATACCATTATTACTTACAATGATAGATAAGTTAAACTTACTTTGTTTCCCAAGTCGAGTAATCATGGTGTAGTTACTTGTATTCAAGGGGCATGAGACATCTAACCTTTACTTTATCAAGGCCACTACTCATATTTACTTTCACATTTAAATTTAATCATTCAAGATGCTATGATAGGGGAATGAGAGCTTGACACCAAGTATTACCATTGCAATCAATAACTTAAGTAGAATAGTTTGGAGGATAGATGGAACTTATGCATGTTTTACCTCTACTCATTCATACATCTTTTCCAAAGTGTCCACCTTTTATATTCAGATTTTCATCTACACTCTATGGACCACAAGTATGCAAAAGTAAGAACGTCCATATTACTATCTTTTATGTTACACTTTGTGAACTATCATTGAACATCCTTGCATTGAATATTTGATATCACTTTATAAACTGTTTGCATATTGCTACTTCTTTGAATAATGAATCATTTGACTTTATGTAGCAATAGCAATCATCTTTTATATCCATGTTGTTATTATATTGCAAAGTTCATGTTAGTTTTATCACTTCCATACTCGAGGACGAGCATGAGTTAAGCTTGGGGATGTTGATGCATGTAAAATGCATACATGAACTTTGCACTATAATACTTATATTCCATTCATATTTGCATCATGTAAGGGGTATATTACTGTTATTTAATGATTTTTTCTAATTAATAATGATTTCCCCTTTTATGGAATTAATCCTGCGCAGGCAGAAAACCCCTATTTCTTTCCTTATTTGTTTCAGGGCCTTAACGATGTCATAATGAGCTATAAATTTACGAGGATCATTATTTTGGAAGGAGGAAGACCTAGGAGCGAAAGAAGCAAGAGAACGGAGGCCGGAGGGGCAAAATGGGGTGCTCCACGCGGCCAGGTACAGGGGCCGCATGGGCCCACCTCTTTTGGCCCTCGTGGCCCCGTTTGCGTCGATCCTTCGCCCTGAAGCATCCTCGTGACCTAAAAACGCCTATATAAAGAGCCCCCCGATGTTTTTCGAAGGGAGAGCCGCCACACGAGAGAAACAAGAAACAGAGACCAGGAGGCTGCTGATTGGAGGGGGGAAACTCCGGCGGAGCCCTGCTGGAGAGGTCTCCTTCTTCTCCATCGACATCTCCACCGTCTCCATGATGAAGAGGGAGTAGTCCACCTCTGGACTATGGGTTTGTGGCAGTAGCATATGTATCTCTCTCTCTTGATCTTCACTAATTAGCACCGTATGAGCTGCTGAACATGATTACGGTCATCGTTGTATTGCCTTTGTGGTGGATCTTTATATGAGTTAATATATGTTGAGATTGCAATGTTTATTTCAGTTATGAAAGTAGATGCATATTATGTACCCCGTTCTTGTATCCTTGTTTTGATCAAGCATGTTTATGAGAGTGTGTGAGGGGGAACGTGTGCATTAGTTGGAGTAACGGGGGTGGTGCTGTGATAAGCTGACAACTTAATATCACGATCCATTGGGTGTTTACCTTACTTTGTTGCCTCACTAGGGATAAACCAAAATACCATGTTGCAAGGTATGAGGAGTGACAAGCCTTTACCTAAAACTAGATCCAGCATGTTCTTATTTTCACTTCATGTCATTAATCTTAAGGCTATACTCTGAGTCATCTTAATTACTGAGGTGTATGATTTAGTTCGCATCTTGGTGGAGTATAAGTGAGACTAATAATCAAAAGGTCTCTATGTTAGGACGTGATGCCCATATAATTAGTAACATGTCATTAAACTTGTTTGCAATCTCATATGTTAATCCTATGTCTACTTATTTGCCACACTATATTAAAGAGAGAGTGCATGTGTGAAACCATGAACCCCGATCCATTTTTAATCATAAGAAACAACTTTCCAACCACTTTTAAGCATTTTCTACATTCAGCCATTTTAAAATCAGATAATACAAAAACACTTTCATTCATTGCATTCACATATAAAAAACCCAAAAATATCATCCATCATTGTTTCCACCATCCTTGCATATTTACTTACCACCATTGCATATTTATTTACTATTTTGCATTCATTATTATCTTAATATCATTCTCACACCTTGTGCTTGACAACCACTTGGTGAGGTTGAGGGCACAAAGCAATCTACTTTGTTTGCAGGAAATCTAGAGAAGGACAAGGAGATAAAATCCCCACTACTGATTCCCCGAGAGTTCGATATTAAACCCTCGAGTCACCCTCTTGGGGAAAAACTTCCACTTCTACATACTCTGCACTTGGAGGCTCAACCTATCCCTAATATATTATCTTCCTTTCAGGGTATCAAGAGTACTTGTTGACATAGTTGAGGGAGAGGAGAACGCATTAAGGATACATAAGAAGATTCTCCCATCAACTCCGACATCAGATCTCGACTTAAAAGGAGAGTTACTAGCTTGCCCGTGCTTCAGGGGTAGGAAAAAAATCAATGTTGGAGGATCTCCAACCTAAAAGAAGGTGACACCAACACTTAATTATTCCACTCGAGGATAAATGCACGGAGAAAGAAAAATAGCATACACCACATAATGTCGTTTGGGTCACCGAGGAGGAGATGAACTACGTCATTAATCATATGCTTGGAGATATGGAACCCGGCACGGATGGCTTCACTCGGGCGTTATTAATGAGATGTTGGGACGTGATCAAAATGGACGTCACGTGGGTCATCAACCTCTTCAGCAATCTTCACGCTACAAACCTTCATCGTCTCAACTATGCAACTATTATCCTTTTACTGAAAAAGATGGGGCGAAAGATATCTCCGAGTAGAGATCATTAGCCTCATCCATGCAATTGACAAGATAATAGCCATTATACTTGCCATCCGCCTTGGGAGGCTCATGAATGATCTCGTTTCCAATGCCCAAAACGCCTTCATCAAACACCATAGCGTTCACGACAATTTCCTAGTTCCTACATGTAAAGCACTTGGCTCGATGATTGCGTAAGAGCAAAAAAAACTCTATTACTCAAGATGATATCTACAGCTTTCGACCCCGTCATACGGGAATACATTCTTGATCTCCTCCATAGATGGGGCTTTCCGAGTAGATTTCACGACTGTATCTCCGCATTGCTCTCCATGTCGTCATATCGGATCTTGCTCAACGAGGTGCCCCCTCCCCCGTTGATAATACATAAGGACGAGGCTTTATTTGGGAGACCCTCCCCCCACCCCCCCACCCCCCATTGTTAGTCATCGATGAAATTCAGCAAATCCCGAGCATCGCCACTAGACATGGGTTTCTTAAAATTTATGGTCGTGGAACCATTTTGACGATCGCAAACGATACGGCCATATTCATGGCTCGCATAAAAAACGACATTTAAAACATATCCTCTATCCTTCGTGGCTTTGGGAGGTCTAATGCAGTAACTTCCAAAAAAGCTAAGCCATGATTTATTGTGGACACATTGACTTGGATGATATCCTTGCAAGGCTGACAGGAGTGATGTATTCCTTTGCAATGATATATTTAGGGCTAGCACTTCCTATTTGGCAGCTTAGGGCATCTCCAATGCGGACACTAGTGACATGTGCTAGGAATTGTTTTCTGGCTCATTAGTAGTTGGGCATCAAATAATGGTGCCATCCCTGATTTTAGAGGCAAAGGCATGCACCAACCGCTTAGCCTTTTTTCCTAAGGGGAGGGGCAATTTAGCGTCAAAAGTTAGAGTCTGTCGTGGGTGCTTAGATAGTTTTTTATTTGGTCGAAAACAAATTTCATATAAACGCCCAGATAAACGTCTACCATGTGCATGACCCTTAGAAGAGTGGATTTTCAAGCCTCAGTTCCGGCCGAGTGTGCACGTGTAACGCCTAAACCAACCCAGATACATCTAGAAAGGCGGAAGAACCCCCCCTAGATCTTCACCGGCATGATCGTTGGTCCCCTCTCCCTCCGATTGCTGCCTCAATGGCAGGAGGGAGAGGGGATCTCATCTCTCTATTCTGGCCTAGTAGTTAGGGTTTGGATCTGTCTGCTGTGGTACATCGTTGGGATGGTGGGAGCGGCGTCCGGGCAAATAAATCTGCCTCAACTCTACTCCCACACCGGCGGCAACCTTCACGATGATGTCTCGGAGTTGATGGCAACGTGTGTTGCTCGGTCCGTCGGATCGGCAGCTTGGTTTTCTCGCCATTCTTCAGATCTGGCGAGATCAGTTTCTCGGTGTGTCGCTGGCGTTCGTGGTTATCCGCGACGGCACTGGCGGTCGGGACGAGGTGGTTCTTCTGTAGCGAGGATGTTGGTCCGGAGGTGGTGGATCTGTCGTTCTTTGCCGACATCGTCGATGGGAGGCGACAGATCTTGGTCCAAGACAGCACGGGGACGTCCCCCCGTCGACACGCCACAGCGACATGTGCTTCAATGTGTGCAGCAGGCCTGTTCATCGACTCACAAAGCCTCGTTGGCGATGGTGCTTTCTCGGATCTTACAATGGTGGAGGCTCGGCGTCTCTTTCGGCGTTCGTCTCGGCGGCGCTAGAGTTGGGCGGCTTCCGCTCGCTACGGTGGTTGCAGGAAACCCTAGAGATCGTTTTGTATTTCTCGATCTCTTAGGATTTTATCTACAAATTCAGGATAATAATTTTATCCCGGTCTGTCTTTTAGTTTCCACATATGTTGCTTATTGTAACTTGATTTTCGATTAATGAAATATGTGGTTCTCTCAAAAAAAAAAAAACCAGATACATCTGCCTCTATTCTGAAGAAAAAAACGCCTGCCTCCAGAAAAAAACAGATTCGGTTTCGTAATCAATTACACGCTCGGGCCTTAAACGAGTTTAACGATGGGCCCAAAGTTTTTTTTCTTCGAGGCAACGAAGGACCCAAAGTGAAGAATTTGTTTATCACGCGAGCTCGGAGTCCAGCCCATATAACAGTACCCGCACGAGCACGTTGCTTTCGCGTGCACTGACGGTCCAGATCAAGAGCAAGACTGGATCTGGGCCGTCCTTTCCTGTCCTCGCATGGGCGGTGCAGACAAAGCGTCCTCTCTTTGGCTCCCACCGCCCGGCCGCAACTACTAGGGAAGAACAAAAAAAAAGAGGAAAAATTCTTCAAACGAAATCGAGATCCGAGGCATAGGTCGAGGTGATTCTCTCTCTCAATCTCTTGCTTGCTCCGTGTTAGTTCGAATGATTAGCATATTTTGCCAGGAATTTTCGCGCGCTCGCATGCTTCCTTCCGTTCTCGGTAGAAAGCAAGCAATGTCTTCATCCTCGTGTGTATTTATCTCGAATAGGGGAACTCGCGCCGTACTATAATCTGCCTTCAAAAGACGCAATTTTTATTTGTCGAATTATCGATTAGATGATATCTGAACTCAAACAGCGTTTTGCGTCCGGCATACTCAGGATGCGTGGTTGTGGATTTGGTTTGAAACTAGTGTAAACTTTACAAGATCGTCTAGGCTAGATCTAACGGTAGTGCTAATCTCTGTTGATGCGGTTTGGTACTCGATGGAGAGAAGAGAGAGAGAGAGAGAGAGAGAGAGAGAGAGAGAGAGAGAGAGAGAGGAAACCTTCTCCTCCTTGCGGTGTCGAGCTCGAGCTGCCGGACATGGTGATGAGTGGTGGTGTGTGAGCGATTGGGCGAGGTGGGTGAGTGCAGCGGCAGCGGTGAAGCTTCCCGTCAACCTAGCGCTAACGCTAGATCGGTAGGGAATATCGGTGGGGTGTGCGGCACAGCGACGAACCTCGTGTTGCATGCCGCCGGCCCCCACCTCTCTTTATAGCGCTGGTGACAGGGGCCAACCAACCAGTATACGGTTGGACTCCCCCGATCAGGGCGCAGTCAAGGGTTCGGTGCGACCGTTGGGTCGCACGCGAGGAGATCAACCTAACATTCTCCCCCTTTATCTCAACTTTTCTTTTACCTTTTACTTTACTCGTTTCATCACAGATCGATACATAGAGCATGTTTCATCGTCTCAGCTCAATTGCCGATAGAATCAGACAGCTACAATATACCTCTTTGTTTTGAAACAAATTCTTTTCCTTTTGGGCCTTTTATGATCCAGGAATCATAGGCTCTACCTTAAACCCATGCCGGCTAAGTGTTCCTTGAACACATTGGGTGGTAAGCCTTTCGTTAGCGGATCCGCAAGCATATCCTTTATCCTTACATGCTCGAGACTAATAGTGTGATCCTGGATTTTATCTTTCACAACATAATACTTTATTTCTATTGGCTTGGTAGCATTACTCGACTTATTGTTGTGAGCGGAAAATACTGCGGGCTGGTTGTCATAGTACATCTTTAGTGGTTTGTCAATACAATCTACCACTTTCAAGTCGGGTATAAATTTCTTTAGCCATATCGCCTGCATCGTGGCCTCATAACATGCTATAAATTCTGCATACATCGTGGACGATGTAACTATTGACTGTTTGGAGCTTCTCCACGAAATAACCCCTCCTGCGAGAGTGAAGACGTATCCGGATGTGGATTTTCTATCATCTTTGTCCGCCGCAAAATCTGCGTCTGAATACCCTTTTATCTCTAGGGAATCAGATCTTCTATATGTTAGCATGAGGTCCTTTGTGCCTTGTGCATAACACAATGCTTTCTTTGCCATCTTCCAGTGCTCTATGCTTGGATTTTATTGATATCTACCCAGTACCCCGGTAACAAAAGCTAAGTCACGACGAGTGCACACTTGTGCATACTGTAAACTTCCAACAGCCGAAGCATATGGTACTGCTTTCATTTGATCGATCTCATATTGGTTTTTGGGACATTGAAATTTCCCAAAACTATCGCCCTTGACTATATGAGTAGGTGTGGCATTACTCGCATGCATATTATATTTATTTAGAACCTTTTCTAAATATGTCTTCTGCGATAGTCCTAACACTCCATTTTTCCTATCTCGGTGAATTTCTATGCCCAAAACATATGATGCTTGACCAAGATCTTTCATATCAAAATTTGAGGACAAGAACTTCTTTGTCTCTATTAGTAGACTAACATCACTGCTAGCAAGCAGGATATCATCCACATATAGGATTAGGAAAATATATTTCCCACTTATAAACTTTGCATAAACGCAGTTGTCCTCAACATTCTCTTTAAATCCAAATCTTTTAATTGTCTCATTAAACTTTAGATACCACTATCTAGAGGCTTGCTGTAATCCATAAATGGACTTCTTTAGACGGCATCCCATATCTTCCTTGCCTTCCATGATAAAACCCTTAGGTTGTTTCATGTAGACATTTTCTTCCAAATCTCCGTTTAGAAATGCCGTCTTTACATCCATCTGATGCAACTCTAAATCAAAATGTGCAACTAGTGCCATTATGATTTTGAAGGAATCCTTACATGAGACTAGAGAAAATGTCTCATTATAATCTATTCCTTCTCTTTGTGTAAATCCTTTTGCCGCAAGACGTGCTTTATACTTTTCTACATTCCCATTAGAGTCATACTTTGTTTTGTAGACCCATTTACAGCCTACTGTTTTGGCTCCTTTAGGAATCTTTTCTAAGTCCCAAACATCGTTGGAACTCATCGACCTCATCTCTTCTTCCATAGCCTCCTGCCACTTCGATGAGTGAGGACTTCTCATGGCTTCTTCATATGAGGTGGAATCACCTTCCATATGAGCTATTTCTGTATTATAAACATAATCACTAGAAATAGCTGGCTTTTTTAATTCTCTTAAACCTTCCAAGGGTCTCAGTCTCTGGCACATTCTCTATATTTGGCTGCTGCAGCTCCCTTTCATGGTCAACAATGGGTTCAGTCCATTCCTAGCGGGCAGGTTCCGGATCTTCGCCCATTGTGGTCACGGGTGGAGTTACAACAGGTGCTTGCACCGCAATCTCAGGGATTGTTGGTGTAGGCACAACAGGTAGCGAGAAAAATGGCTCCTAAATGATCAGATTAGGTGCATGCACCCTCTTCTCCTCAAGATCAATTTTTCGAGCTACCATGCCCCCCCTCATCAGTTCGTCCTCTAAAAAGACTACATGTCTTGTTTCTATAAACTTTGTGTATCTGCCTGGACAGTAGAAACGAAAACCTTTTGATTTATCGGGATAGCCAATGAAGTGGCAACTAACTGTTTTGGGATCTAACTTTGCAATATTTGGATTAAACACTTTGGCCTTAGTTGGGCACCCCCACACCCTGAGGTGTTGAAGAGAGGGCACTCTTCAACACATGCCAGCTCTCGGCAAATTTAAGTGAGCACGTAATCCATGCTCACTAGGTGAAATGGGGAAATGACTTTGCTTGACACAGGATATAACAAACTTCCTTACCACTTTCTCATGAGCTAAAAACAGAGACACAAATTAGAGTATTTTGAAGATTTAAAAGTAACACATGACAAATTTTCTTGTAATGGCACGAAATACCATGTATAGGTAGGTATGGTGGATGTTGATGGAAAGATATTTGGCTCAAGGATTTTGGATGCACGAGCAACATTCCCGCTCAGTATAGAGTTTTTGGCTATCAAAGAATATCAAAGCAAACAAGCACCAGCAACCGGAATAAGAATGACTATAGAACATACATTAAGCATAAACACCTCTCTAAACAAATATAAGTGAAGCATAAGAGAGTAAAATAACAGCAACTATCAGCTTTTAAAAAGATATAAGCGAAGCACAAGAGCTGATAAGAAAAACAAGAGCTAAGAATACTTAACAAAATATAAGCGAAGCACATGAGTATTCTAATGAAAAAGCGGACCATGTCTCTCTCCCACACAAGATAGCTAGGATCTAACAAAGTACATGACCAACAATAAAACTAAAACAAACTGAAAGAAAAATAAAACGACGCTCCAAGAATAGCACATAATATGTGAAGTGATAAAAACGCAATTTCAATGGAGACGACCTGATGGTTGTCGATGAAGAAGAGGGGATGCCTTGGGCATCCCCAATCTTAGATGCTTGAGTCTTCTTGAATGTTCAGGGGGATGCCATGGGGGCATCCCCAAGCTTGTGCTTTTTTCCATCCTTCAACTTCTTTGATCATCTTCCCTCGTGGAACCTAAAAACTCCCTTCACACAAAACTTTTCATAAACTGATTAGAGGGTTAGTTCCAATAGAACAAAATTCACTTGGGTTCCACTAAGATAAATTGCACAAACTTGATTTAACATTAGCTACTGTTTACTAAGCCTCAAAGGTGGTACTCATTCCAAAAAGTTCCACAAATGACGTTAATAAAAGAGGCGAACACAAATAAAGGCATAATCCGTCAAAACTGGACAGTCTGTAAAGATCTATTTTTTAGAGGCACTTACGTTACTCAAATAAGAAAATTTAAAAATAATTAAATATAGATAAACGTATAAGGCTTGCTGTCAAAAATTCCAGAAAAATATAACGTTCTGGCATTTTTCAAAATTTTCTACAACAGGAGCTTAGAATCTGTTTCTGAACAGCAAAACAAAACTTCACACTTTCTATACATTTGAGGGTAATCCTTGGCACAAAAAAACTAAAATAACAAGGATACAATGAAGTTGGTACAGAAACAACTCCATGACTCAACAAAATAAAATAAACTGAAAGTAAAATTGGGTGCCTTCCAACAAGTGCTTTTCTTTAACGCCTTTTAGCTAGGTACACTACCAAATATCACGTATTTTCAGAGGCCTTAGCAAAATCAAGAACATAGCTAGACCTTATGATTGATTCGAATGGTAGCTTCATTATCTTTCTAGGGAAGTGTTCCATCCCTTTTCTAAGAGGAAACTGAAATCTTATGTTTCCCTATTTCATCTATACTATCTAAATAGGAGCAACTCACTAAAGATATTTCTCTCAACATGCAAGCATACCACCTCATCAAGCTGCCACCTCACCAAATAACAAATTTCTTTTGACTTTATTTTGCACAATTTTCGGTTTGACTCTTCGCCTATCACGACACCTATTGCATGGAACCAACTTCCATTGCAAACTTTTGGTCTTTAACTCCCTGCCACTGTTAGTGGAGAGTGGAAACGAATCGTCTGAGCTAACTCGCTAGGCAACAGAGCAGTTGCCGGCTGACCGCCTTCTTATTCTCCTGTGTTGCTGTGCCTACCTTTCTTGTGCTCCATTGTCCGCACCCCACCTTACTTGACCAACACAGATCTGATTAATCAAACACCTCTGTTGCCTTGGCCATATTCTAGCTAGCGCCACCGCCCAGGACTTGGGTTTCTCATATGCCATGGATATTTTCCAGCTTAATCACCTTTGATGCATGGCTTTTCTTGCCGTGCCTAGGTCCCGTGGGATTGGTCCCTTCATGCCATTCAAGTCCTTGACTTAGTTGGTAAATTTCAACGGCTTTGAGCAATAGTGCTAGATTTATTTTGTTGCATATTGTTGATTTTATTGTGAATTATGGTTTGTTGTTCTTGCTGCTACTGATTTTCTCACATGAGACACAATTTGCATACAATAAAGCAACACATGACTGTCTCCTGTCTTCAAAACGTACACGAGAAACTGAGGTTGCAATAGTAGTTTCTACCTTCATTCAGCTAATTAGCCTTTCACCTTTTAAAGCTGTAAATAAATTTATGTTCATATTCCTCATGATAAATCAGGTTAGCTTAGTTAAGGTGTAATATTTTGTGATTTGTTACTAACAGTGCCATTCGGTCACATCTTTTTGAGCTGAGGTTAAAACAACTTCTACCTTCATTCAGCCTTTTACCTTTCAAAGCGGCAAATGGATTTCTTCATATTCCTCACAATGAATCAGGTTAGCTCAGCTGAGTATCTTCTAATTTCAGTAAAGCCGTAATATTTTGTGATTTCTTGCTAACATTGCCCTTCGATGACATCTTTGAGCAATTTGATGTTGCTTCTGATTCCTGTTAGCTTTCTATTTTGCATCGGTATCAGGCTATCCCTCTTTTAGCCCACATAATGTTACTTGATTGCTGAATTTTCTGCCTACAATGGGTGTATTCTACAAGTTTCTGAATTTTGATCTTCTGCTGGCAGAGAGCAAAAGACTGTTTTTCAAACCCACAAGGAAAGAATGGAAGCTATGTCTGTATCACGCTTCAGGAAATATAGATGGGTGCTAAGATGGTGTCAAGACAATATATGTGCGCCATAATCTTAAGAATTGTTGTCGATCATGTGAAGATGTTCCAATGGAGGATTTTTTTTACCAAACGAGCCTCCCCGTCGATTTCATATAAAGAAACCACCAGTTTTCTTACAACCAGAGTAACAAAACAGAAAAGAGAAAAAACCAGGAGCTACAGGTGAAATACATCATCTGTAGACTGAAAGGCACAAGCGCCAGCATGTGAAAGACAATTACAAGCATTTTTATTTTTTCATGTCCAGGCACAAAGTTTGAAAAAGGAAAAAAAAATCACATCATGATTCTTGTTGAACTGGTCGACCAGCCATGCGATCTGGCATACACCTCTCTCAGCACCAGTTGAATCTTCTCAGCTCCCTCCTCAAGCTTTCTTCGTCCTTCGTTTTTCTGCAAGATAGCCCAACTATTCAGCAACGCACAGAGTCGATAAACAACAGCTGCAGGGTCACTAGGAAATTTGCGATTGAAACATGCATCATTTCTAGTCTTCCAGATGGTCCAGCATATCGCTGCACAACCACTCAACACCAGCTTTTTCTGGTTCGTCGGGAAAGCATCAAGCCACCCATTGAGCATATCATCTACTCCTATAGGGGCTCTAGGGAGATCCAGAGCACACACCGCAACTTGCCAGACCAGTTTCGCTAGGGAGCACTGGAATATCAGATGATCTACAGTCTCTTCTGTGGCACAAAAGTGGCACTGTGTATTTCCTGTTCAACCTCTATTAGATAGGTTGTTTTTGGTTAGGATCCTATCTTTGATCATAAGCCAAATAAATATTTTCACTTTCAGAGGCACCTTTATTTTCCACATAAATCTGTGAGGAAAGACTCCCCCAGACCTCAAGTGTAAGTAAAGGTCCTTCACATTAAACTTTCCACTGCTACCAATCCTCCACCTCACTCTGTCACTTTCGTCATTTAACTGAATCTGATCAACCATCTCCTTCATGCTATTGAATTGTTTCAGCAAATCACCCCAGATTGTTTTTCTAAATCTTAGACAACCCCAACCATTCTCTTTCACCATCCACACAGTCACTTTCCGACTAAACCAAATGCTAAACAATCTGGGAAATTGTTCTTTCAAGGGTGAATTATTCACCCAAGTGTCTTCCCAGAATAATGTTCTTCTCCCATCATTCATGATTCTGCAAGAAAACCGTTGAAAGGTACGGTTAACCTTCATGAGCCCTTGCCAAAAGTGCGAGCAGCCAGGGCCAGAAGTTGCCTGCACAAGAGTTTGTTTCTGAAGATATTTTTTCCTCAACAATTCCTGCCATGCCTCATCTGTGTTTTCCAACTTCCAAAGCCATTTGCAGAGAAAGCTTATATTCATTGTTTCTAGGTCCAACACTCCCAAACCACCACAGTCCTTCCATTTGCTCAGCACACCTTTAGGCACTTCCATGAAAGAAAGCACGTATAAAGGTAGGCTCGAAAGGCACGCATTCACCAGTGTTACTCTATCACCAGTAGATAGGCCTGGCCATGGGAAGCCCGGCCCGGTCGGCCCGCCAGGCCCGGCCCGAAATTTCAGGGCCTGGGCCTACGTTTTTAGGCCCACGGGTGGGCCTGGGTTTGCGTTTTGAGCCCAAAGGAGTGGTAGGGCCGGGCCTGGGCTTCACATATGGATGATTTAGGGAAGCAGCCTGGCCCACGGCCTGAGGCCCGCCTCTATTTTCAGCTAATGGGCCGGGCTTGGGCCTAAATTCTAGGCCCGCAGTGGGCCTGGGCCTAGGTTTTCTGTTGTGGGCTTTACTGGGCCCGGCCCAAGCCCACCCAGGCCCGGCCCATGGCCAGGACTACCAGTAGATAACAATTTGACTTTCCATCCAGCCAACTTCCCAGCAAACTTTTCACCCACAGGGCCCCACTGTGACATTGCTAATCTTTTTTCATCCACTGGCATTCCAAGATATTTCATAGGTAGGGCTGCCAAAACACATGTGAAGATCTCACTGTATTGCTTTTCCTTGGATTTGGCCCCTCCCAAGCAGTAAATTTCGCTCTTGTGAAAATTTATTTTCAAACTAGAGAGCTGTTCAAATACACATAGTATGAATTTGAAATTTATGGCATTCTCCAAGTCATCTTCAAGCAGCAAAATTGTGTCGTCAGCATACTGTAATATTGCCAAACCCCCATCGACTAGATGAGGAACCAACCCTTGATCCTGTGCATTTCATCATTGCCAATCCATCTCCCACTATATCAAATAGTAAAGGAGATAAAGGGTCTCCTTGTCTGACCCCTGAATAATTTGGGAAATACGGGCCAATTTGATCATTCACCTTAATGGCCACTCTCCCTCCTCTGACTGTTTTCATCACCCAGTCCGAGAAAGTGACACCAAACCCCTTAAACTGCATCATTTGATTTAAGAAGCTCCAATTTACTTTGTCATATGCCTTCTCGAAGTCTATTTTAAATAAGACTCCTGGCATTTTCTTGCGATGCATCTCATGTATAGTTTCATGGAGCAGAACAATTCCCTCCATAATATATCTATCTTTGATAAAAGCCGTCTGTGTCTGCTATTACCTTATGTATCACCTTTCCCAATCGGTTAGCTAAAGTCTTTGTCAGTATTTTATAACTGACATTTAGCAAACATATGGGTCTGAATTTCTGTATAACAACAGCATCGGGTGTTTTCGGAATAAGAGTTATCACCCCATGATTCAACCTCTCCAGCTCCAGCTGCCCTCTATGAAATGCATCAAACATTTCCTTCAGGTCTAGTTTGATAGTCTCCCAGAAGTCTTGGTAGAATTCTGCTGGAAGCCCATCAGGCACCGCCGCTTTGAAGTGTTTCATGCTAAATACAACCTCTTTGATTTCTTCTATATCAAAAGGAGCTAATAGCATCTCCACCTCTTCAGCATTTAACCTGTCACCCATCAGACCATCCAGCTTCAGATCATGTTTGTCTTGCTGTCCAAACAAACTTTTGTAATACTCTGTCGCATGCTTTATCAGATTTTCATCTCCCACTATCTCTTCTCCGTTATTATGGAGCACAGTAATATGATTCTTCTTCTTCCTCCCAGTTGCTTTCAAATGAAAATATTTTGTATTCCATCTCCTTCTACCAGGTCCTTCTCTTTTGCTCTCTGTCGCCATTTTAACTCCTCATCTCTCATCAACTTCTTTAATCTCTTCTGCATATCCACTTGCCTCTCTCTCTCTCTAGAATATCCAGAGCACAGGTTTCAGCTTTTTTGTCCAGCATGTATAGCTTGGACAGAAGCTCTTTCTTCTCTTTCTATATGCTCCCTCAACATTAATATGCCACCCTTTACAGTGTCTCCTCAATCTCCTGCTTTTTTCCTGCCATTTATCAATATCATGTTTACAAAATGTCTTGCTACCCCAACAGACCTCCACCATATCTTTAAAACCCTCTCTCTCCCTCCAACAATGTTCATATCTAAATGAATTATTGTATTGTGGGGGGCAGCCACAAGACATGAGCAGAGGCACATGATCTGAAATATCTCTATTCAGCCCAGTCACTATAGCCAAGGGAAAAGCCAGATCCCACTCAGAAGAAACTAGAATCCTATCTAGTTTTTCAACAGTGGGCTCAGCTAGATTATTGGACCAAGTGTATAATCTGCCCAAGAGTTTTAGTTCTTTCAGACCATTAATTCTATAATGGAATTGAACAGATGACTCCATTTAGATAGTACACATGGTTTATTTTTTCACAGGTTTTCATGATGATATTAAAATCCCCGCCAATGACAAAAGCTCCATTACATCTTCCAAATAAGTGTGCCAACTCAGCAAGGAAATTCTTATCCATTACATCTCCATTACATCATATTTTTATCTTTCTTGCTTTCACCACAAAGGTCTTTTCTGGCCTGTTCTAAGTTTTTAATTACTTCAACAATTACGCTTATATCTTCAACAATATTACCTTTGACTGGACACATACGAGGCCCTACCAAGTGTCGCAATTGGATTATAGATAGTCCGGCTTGCACAATTTCCTTCGTTTGTACACTTCAAAACAAGTTTTTTTTTTCTTTTGTGAAAGGTTCTAGAGATGAAGGAGAGGAGCCCATATGAGCGGCAGCAGCGGAACCGTGGTCCTAGGGGAGGTAGACGAAGTAGTTGTCGGGCAGCAACACCTCACCGTTATTGCCACGACACTCGTCCAGCAGCAGCACCACGCCATCGCCACACCACCGTCACAAGCACCTCACCACCGCAGCAACCATCACAAGACCACCACACGGGAGCCGAGCAGCGCGGTCCAAGGGGAGGCCGAGGCGACGGGGTCGAGCAGTGGCTCGATCGACGAGGGAGTGGCTGACGACGATGAAGAGCATCCGGATTCCGGAGCCGCGCCGGCGACCAAAGCCATGGCGGCTAGGGTTAGGTACGGAGGAACGAATCGGTGGAGGGGCTCGAGGCGGAGCGGAACCAGCAGACGTCAGCGCCTGAGCTGATCATCGCCGGCCGGAGCAGCAGGAGCGATAGAGGCAGGAGCGCGAGAGAGACGAGAAAGGGGATTGAGAGGGAGAGCCGGATTAAGGCGTGTCCGTGTCCTAGACTGGTCCGGATTGAGTCAAGCCGAGTACAGCTAGCTCGATTTCACGCGTGGAGCGCGCCTACATATACAGGTCGTCCTGTAATCAGACTTGTACCGAGAGACTCAAAGAGAAAAGTCTGTCTAGCTAGTTCCTTTCAAGCTAGCCTCTTATATATTCGACGATCGAATCGATCGTGTGTCATGGGAAACATCAACTCTGCTGCCCCGCCGAGACGCCGTCGAACTGCGTTGGCACCGTGTTGAAGACCCACAGAGCGGTGCACAATTTCCGGGTGACAAACTACTCGATTCTCAAGGGCTGCATGGGCGTCGGCGAGTTCGTCAGCTCCGGCAAGTTCTGGGTCGGTGGCTACAAGTGGCAAATCAGGTTCTACCCTAACGGAAAGAAATCTGCTGACTACGCGGCGGCCTACTTGTATCGCTGTGGTGGCGCGAGAGCAACAGACGTGGACACCCTTTTCACTTTGAGTTTGCTGCGCATGGATGGCAAAGCAGTACACGGAGATTCTGAGGATTCCCTCAAACAGGTAATCTTTCGGTCATCAAAGGGTAATACCGAGGGCTTTTCCAAGTTTATAAACAAGTGCTACCTGCGAGATGATTGCTTCACGATCAGATGTGACTTGACCGTCATTAAAAAAAAACGGTATATGCATGGCGGAAGAAGAGAGGCTACTTTTTTTTAATGGTGCTTGGAGCCAAGGGAAGAGACTTCTTTTTTTTTTAATGGTGCTTGGAGCATGTCGAAGATTTGTTTTCGGATACCTAAGTTCAACTATCTTAAGATCCTAGATAGTTTTCGTACTAAGTTTGTTTAGATTTGTATAAAAAAAAATTAACACTCTACGACACTAAATGAGTATCAATAGATCGTGTTGAATATAGTTTCATTAATATACCGATTTTCATATTATATATGTGGCTACTATTTTATAAAAGTTAGCCAAGTAGTAGTAAAAAGTTTGATTTAGGACAAACACTATAAGTACACTTATTTAAAGGCAGAGGGTAGTAGACACATTGACTAACGGGCGAGCTTTGTACCCTTGTACTACGTCCGTCATCACTAATAAAAAAAATCAGGGCAGGTCAAAGCTCGAAAACGTCTTCATAACGACAAGACATGGATGGCAGGAAATTGCGGTTTCATTCCCGCTTGACGTCCATTGGCCAGTTTGGCCACGACGTTGACGTTTACAAGGAAATCACCCCGTGTGGAGTTGATAGCCTAAAACTACAAGTTTTCGTAATTCAATTGTATTTTGGTACCAGTTTTGCTTTGAATTGTATGGAGGTACTACATTTGTCCGAGTTTTCGCAGAAAACCCAAACCAGCTCTAACCACGAATTGACACCGGTTCTGACAGCCCGGGCCCACCTATCGGATGGCGTGGCAACAACGCGTGGACGGCCGTTAACGGATGTTAACTGAAGCGTCCGGGCCCACCTGTCAGGGTTAGGGTCAACATAACGGCCGTGGATTAGGTGCTGTCTGCGGCCTGTTGCTGCTGTTGACTCCGAAAGACGTGGACTTCCGCAGCTCCGCGGCCTGCATTCCCCAGTTCAGCTTCCCGTCCGGCGAGCCCCGGTCGTCGAGCACCGGCGCCGACGACAGCGGGGGTGCGAAGGAGCGCGCGGCTGGGGATAGAGCCGGAGACAGAGAGCGGTGCACGAAGGTCTGGCTGCGGTTCGCGAACGCGGCGGCACGGGAGTTCATAGGCGGCTTAGTCATAGTGTTGCGCGCGCCGGCGACCTGCTGCTGCTGCAGGGAGAGGGCCTGGACGTAGGCGGCGACGAGGTCCGACGACGAGTAGCCCGGCGGCGAGTTGGATCTCGCCATCATCATCCTCTGCTTGTTGTACTGGTCGACCTCGAAGTCGAGCTCCCGCGAGCTGAGCGACGCCGTGAGCGCCGTCGGCCTCGAGGACGGCGACGAGGAGAAGTTAGTAGGTGAGGAGAAGTTGCTGGACTCGGAGGACATGGAGGCGGCGGAGGGGTTGACGGCGCGGAGCTGCCGCACGCCGTGCGCGAAGAAGCAGATGCGGCGCGGGCATCCGACCTCGTCCTTGCAGAGCCTGGTGCGGTACTGCGCCGGGTGGAGCCACAACTCGAAGACGCCGTGCGCGTACTCGCAGGCGTCGCCCTTGCGGCAGGAGGCCGGGTCCTTGCGGAAGTCCGGGCATGGCACGCAGGTGTATGCGTGGCGGCGCGGGTCCCGGCGGCGCGCGTTCTCGCCGGGGTGGGCGAAGGGGCACTCGGTCCAGTCGTGCGTGTAGGCGCGGGAGCACGGGTTGACCTTGAAGCTGTACATCCGGAACTCGTCCGTGCCGAAGACGCCCGCGTTGATGTCCACGGCGGGGGCGCCGCCGTTACCGTTGGTGGCGGCGCAGGAGTAGTCCTTCTTGGGTTTCCTGATCCTGTCGTCCGGCGTGTCCGCAGCTTGCTTGGTGGGGCTGATGGGGAGGGGGCGCGGGGTGTTGGTGGCGGGTCGTCGCGGGGAGGGGAGGCGCCAGCGGCGAGGAGGAGGTGGGCGGCGGCGAGCGCGGAGGGGGCGCGGCGAGCTGGACCGGCGTGGCGCCGTCGGTGGCAGAGGCGCGGGCGGCCTCGGAGGGGGCAATGGAGAGGACGTAGGAGAGGACGCTGGTGCTGCCGTAGAGCGCGGCGACCATGGCGGGGGTGCGCAGGAGGGGGCCCGTTATGTTGCCCCTAACTCTGACAGGTGGGCCCGGAAGCTTCAGTTAACGTACGTTAACGGCCGTCCACACGCTGTTGCCACGTCATCCGACAGGTGGGTCCGGGCTGTCAGAACCGGTGTCAATTCGTGGTTAGAGCTGGTTTTGGGTTTTCTGCGAAAACTCGGACAAAATGTGGTACCTCCACGCGATTCAAACCAAAACTGGTACCAAAATGCAATTGAATTGCGAAAACTAGTAGTTTTACGCTATCAACTCCGCCCGTGTGCGACTCTGGATCGGCATTCATGCATCAGGCGAGGCCACAGCTAGCTGGAGCTGTCGCACCGCAAGCGGAGGTGGTGGACGATACCTGTCTGTCGCCACTGTGGCGTTGCTCACCGCCCTCTCTTTTTTTTTTTGACGAAAACCGCCAGCGCTGCTTCATTATATTAAGAAGAATCCGGGACAAATGCCGGTTTGGATTACAGGGAGTTACAGACAGAAAGAAGAAAGAAAAGCAAGAGCTACAACAAGGAAGAAGAACTACAAGACACTAAGCAACAGCCCCGCAGGGAAGGCCTTCAACTCTCATCATCTTCCGGTTACCGTTGGACGCCAGTGCACCAGAATCTTCACCGCCGTAGACGAAAAGCTTCAATCCGCCGAGATCAGCCACGATGGTGTTGGAGCAGCCGAAGGGCAGCACATTGCCGAGTCCACACCCGGATGAAGGGCCATGTGTCGCCGAGGCTTTACACAACAGCCAACAGCGTAATCGAATGGCATCATGCAGCCGAGTCGACACCCGGGAATCTTCACCGCCACTAGCCCGGCTGTTAACCGGCATCAGAGGAGAGACTCCAACCCCTCCGGAGAAGCTCGCATCGTGGCCAGGGGAGACGACACCGAGAGGAGAGCAACAAGAGGAACCACCACCACCAAAATCACAGGTCCCCCCGCCCTCTTTTTGTTGATCGGATGCTTTGGCACATCCAATACGGCTGTCCAACAAGGCAGCGCATGTGACGGGGCGCAGACCGACCGGCCGCCCGCCCGGCACGGAGGGAGGCTACAGCCTTCTCCATGGGGGGAGAACTCGGTGCGTGCTTCCTCCGTTTTGCACCACGTACCCAGTCCATCCTCATCGGTCGCTCTTGGGGCCGTGGACGAACGGGAGGCGCATGCATCTGCTGGATCGATACGTGCGCTTGCATTTCTCCGTAAATCTTTTTTTTTTTTCACGGGAAGAGGTTCGAAGGTCCCGTAGATCCACGTGCGACTGCTGCTCTCGGTTGACCTCAACACCCGACCACCGTCGACAACGACAGTGGACAGAACCACTTGGGTTGCCGTCGGCGAGAACGGCCGAGGTGAGATCACAGATCCTCCATGACTGATTCATGGCCTGGAGGAAAGAAGAACTGCGATACCTTCCAAGCACCGCAGCGCGGAGTGGCCACCGTCGGCCTCTAATCACGTCGGCGAACTTGTCCTCCGTGGATGTACTCCGCTAAAGAGCTTCACCAGATCTTCCCCGGCCTACCATCTCCAAATCCGGCTCCCAGCAACCGCCACCATGACAGCTAGCGAAGAAGGAAGATTTGCTTTGGGAGAGCCGAACTCCAGCTTATTCAAGCATGCGCTCGTGGATCTACCCCCACCCCACATCCTCCGCCATGGACAATCGTCAGAGGGGAGCTTCACCAAGTCCTGGCCGCAGCTCGGGTGCGACCCACCAATTGAGCACCAGAAAATGAAAGACGACGACACAAAGCCATTCTGCACGTGGGCAAAAAACCGTAGTAAAGCTACTATATACATGGACCTAGCCTCCGCACTCCATCGACACGGAACGGCAGAGCCGCCGGCGAGGAGGGAGAGGGGAGCCGGGAGCGGCACGGGGTGGAGAGCTCTCAGAAAGGGATAAGGAGAGAGAACAAGAGAAGGGAAAAGAGCCCGGGGCGACGAGTCCTCCTCTCCGTAAAAGTCTAGTGGTAGGAAATGAGGTTTTTTTTTAACAAGGAAAATGAGGTTGCATGTCATTTTTTCCATGTGGCTGGTACTAATCGGCACGATCACACATCCGTCCTGCGTCGCACCTCGCACGGTCGTCTTGTTCCCGTCTCTCTATCATGGATTCGCGTTGTTTATTGGGAACGGACGATGCTACTGTCTTTGCTCAATTTTCACAGACTCTGAAAGTGGGCGTGTGTTAGAGAAACGAAAATACGGAGTACATCCCAAGATAAACACGCGTGGATAAAGCAGGGCCAAGGCTACGATGTCGTGCATTACGCGTGACAACCAGATACTCCCTCCGTTCCACAATATAAGATGTTTTAGCATTTTTTTCTTTCCATCCGTATCTAGACATGTTTTAGTGCAAGATTCATTTGAACCTTATACTAAAACATGTCTAGATACGGATGAAAAGAGAAATGCTAAAACATCTTATATTTAGGAACGGAGGGAGTAGAAAATACAAGGATGCGCCGCTTACCACATGATGTCCGTCACATGGAAACAAAGCAAGTTTACTTTTGTTTTCTATTCTCTCCGTTCCTAAATATAAGATGTTTTAGACCCCTCACATATTGATTAGATGTGGAGTAAAATTAGTGAACGTATACACTAAATCATATCTATATACATACATACATATACATGTGAATGTGGATAAAAGCTCAAACATCTTACATTTCGGAATGATGAAGTATTTTACAAGCAAGAAGAGAGAGGTTCTTTATGCCGCGAGCATGTACTACTACAATTGCTTTCCTCGATCGTCACCATGTTGAAAATCTCGGACAATGTTGCGCGCGACAGTAGGTAGGCTAGGCATGCATCCGAACCCCCAACAAAAATGTACAAGTAAAAACAAACGATGTGACATGTGCTGGTCCGTGCCAAAGCCTGTTGGATAAATTAAATACTAGCTAGGTCACCAGAGAGAAAAGATGAGAAACCATATGTACTCGTGAATTGTGGCACAGAATCCTTTTCCATTTGGACCCACCCTGGGTAGAGTAGAGTCCGGAGTAGCTAGGAACCGGCTAGTATTTCAGGAGCTAGAGCGTAGAGCTAGCAGCACGAAAGACATAGTACTAGCATGAAAGAGCATCATCGCTGGGTTTGGAGATAAAGGAAATATCACTCTCCGAGAACAGTTGCTGGTGCCCCCACGCCTTGACACATCAACGTTCAACGATTGATTCGCATTGCTTGGGTCGGGCAAAACAAACGAAAACAAACAAGACAGTGCGCGCTCGCAATTGAGCCATAAATGTGCGCAGCGCGTTAGAAACAAAGGAGTAATAAATCGCCGGCGGCCGGGCGCGGAGGTCGACCTGCTTCCCCCCCGACCGGGCAAAGAAGGATGCATGCATACATTGCTGCATGCATGGAAAATTGGATAGACAAGGGCCAGTTTGCACCGGCCTCACGGGATTCCTCTTTTCGGTTTCTCTTTCGGGGCAACGGAGCGAAGGGTGGATCATCAGGATATGATTTGGATCCCCGGCCCGTTTTGGCAAAAGGATGAGCGTCCTGTCATCTTAGCTTTATTAGCAATCAAATACGGCGCACCTAAATTCAGGATAAAATTAAGCCACCTTTCATTTGTATCCCCGAGTAGCTAGCTAGTTTGCTGTGACCCACCTCGATCAGTAACGGTTTGCTGGCCTATTGCTACTGTTATTATGTGTACATGTATGTGCTGAGCGACCCAACCTTTATATGCATGGTTAGACAATGCAAAATGTGCAAAATTACTGTTGTTGACCTAGTACTACTTGTCAGGCTAAGACGAGACATTGCTTGAATCAACATCCATGTGTCCAGACTCCGATGCATTTCCCGGACAGAGCTAGCGGACACGCGAACCACTCCACGGTGTAGCTAGACTAGCCATAGCCAAGCACGGAGAGTGATCTACGGGTCTAGTCGACTTCTAGCTCCTGTCGCCGCACCACAAAACAATGCGGCCGCTGCATTTTCACAGGGCACGGAGGTGACCAGTCGGAGCGTGTATGTGGCAGCGGCAGGGCATGGCCGATACAAATGTTCAATCATGCAGCAGCTGCATTGCCCTGGACGCCAAGCTAGTCTTTGCAAGTTGCAACCAGAGCACGCGATCACCACCCGGGCCTTCTGCGCTAACCCGAAAGAGGCCGCAGGAATTTTCCCGAAGAAACCGGGGGCTCTCGCTGCACCTCGGGTGACACCATGCACGCGCCTGCTCACCGTGGGATTCGACCGATGGAGCGGTGATGGAGGGCATCGTGCGTGCGTAGCCTGCGACGGTCAGCGAATGGCCGGCAGATCTTGGCGGGCAGGATGGGGGATGGGGGACCGGATCACGGAAACAATGCGAGATCGGTTAGATTCTAGGACCCCGCGCCGATTAACCTTGCTGCCTCTGAGGTAAAAAGGATGGTCCAGTAGACGGCACAAACAATTCCTGTGTTTCTTCTGCTTGGCATGCATATGCACGCGCCGCGCGTCCTCTTTGAATCGCAAAAATGACTAGTAATAGAGAGCACCGGCCATTCTGATAAAATATATTACGAATCTAATTTAATAAAAAGTTGTAATTTTACATTGTAATACGGTATAAAAACTATGCATAAAATCATAAAACCAACTATTAGGATATGTACCGCAGCGCAGATCGGCTTAACGAAGTCAATTATACTTGTTTCATTGTCGTGGCTCGTCGCGGTCGGCGAAGGAGACGAAGTGCCGTTCAACCTCTAAACGTTGCGGCCAGCTACGTTCCGACATCCAGAAATCCTCACGACATGTCGGCATCCTAGTCTAGAGATTGCAGTCCTGATTACTTGCTCAAAGCAATTCACTTCAATAGGTGCTACCAACATTCGTAATATTATTTATGTAAATTTCCATTGTTATAAGGAATGAAAACTATGTACAATCATAAAATCAACTATTAGGATAATTACCGCAACGCGGAACGAAGTCGATTATCCTTGTTTCATGGTTGTGGCTCGTCACGGTCGGCGAAGGAGACGAACTCCCTTTCAACCTCTAAACGTTGCGGCCAACGACATTCTGACATCCAGAAATCCTCATGGCGTGCCGGCATCCCAGTCCAGAGACTGAAGGTCTGATTGGATGCTCAAGGCAATTCACTTTAATAGGTGCTACCACTACGACCCCCTTCAACATTAACCAAACCGCCAACGACTCTATCTAGAAGTTTCCTCAACCATTGTTCCACTTACGTCCCATTGCCGGTCCACACCGACGCCTTTGAGTCGGCCTCAACAGCCTCTCCGTCCTCCCACACTCCTCCTGCACCCTGTCGTAATCCCATCCCCCTCCCGGGCTTGATGTTTTTTCGCCCTGGACATCTTCGACCACATCGGGCCACCGCCTCCCTTGTGGTCACGCACAACGGTGCGCTGAGGATGCTGCACACGTACACTGATCAGGAAGCCTTGGAGTTCTTTCGGAAGAAGTACAGTTAGGATTTTCAGATACGGCGATACAGATACAAATACGATACAATGATACCACAATATGTCAATTTAAAATAAAATAGATATGGAGATATGTTTATATATACATAATATCTAATTAAAAAAATCTTTACTCGTCGCAACTTCGATATCCCAACATCGGACCGGTCACATTTAGACATGATATGATCCCCTTTCTAGATATATTGACCAAATATGGTTAAACTTTAATGGCGAAGCTTAATGCAAGCTGAAGGGAGGGGGGCACCGGCCCCCTCCACCCAAAACTTTGAACCAAGATGCCTATATAATGTCTACATGATTTTACAAAGTCATGTTTCCTGTATCAAGGGGTATTGGGATGTATTTTATAGGTATCCAAATTATTTTGTTTCTTGAAAAGAAAAAATTAAGAAATCAGGGATACATATGGGATACCCCTATGGGATAGGTATCCCAAGGTATATGCAGGTATCGCCATGATATGATGAAATACGTCACTTTTCGCCATGATATGATGAAATACGTCACTTTTTAGATTCCGTGCATGTTAGAAGTACATGATACCGTCAACCTTGAAGAATGCAGTTGTTGTTGGCTTGTTGCCGTGGAGACGAACGATTGTGCGTCGAAGATGTCTTACAAGTTGCAGATGAACGTCCATAAGATTTTTGGCTTCTCCTCCGCCACCTTCCTCGTCTTCGACGAAGAGTGTGACGCATGCACCAATACCGTCACGACGACCTCGATGTCGTCTGGCCCGATGATGTCCTCTAGCTCCCTTGTCTGAGGCGTCGCTAAGC
Source organism: Puccinellia tenuiflora (assembly GCA_012064385.1). Taxonomy (NCBI): domain Eukaryota; kingdom Viridiplantae; phylum Streptophyta; class Magnoliopsida; order Poales; family Poaceae; genus Puccinellia; species Puccinellia tenuiflora. The sequence continues at coordinate 75,859 of QRDG01001120.1, read as the reverse complement.
ACACCATCGACGTGGACGTGCGACTTTGCGGGCTGGCCGGTCAAGGTGGAGATAGGAAAGGTAGAAGAGGGGTGTGGTGGGGATCTCCTTCTTCTTCTTCTTCTTCTTCTTCTTCTTCTTCTTCTTCTTCTTCTTCTTCTTCTTCTTCTTCTTCTTCTTCTTCTTCGTGTCGAGCGACACCCACACCACCGTCGTCCATTCCTTTTCCGCGATGTTGCTTGGCTTGTCTTTGGCGTCGGTGTCCTTCGCAGTGGATGGTGCAGCGTTTCCGACCTCGTCGACGGCAAACAATGCGACGGCCGCGGCTGTTTTGAGGCCTTAGAGGACTGGAGTGCAACTGTAAACTGGAGACGGAGTACAAGAGTAGTACAATATTTTATTGTGCCAAACCCGCAGAGAATAACTTTATCGCTACACTTGTTTTCCAACTAATATCTCCATTTCGAGTTGCCGTAAGCCGCATTAACCGAACATTTTCTCAAAAGGTTTTTGCAAAATACAGTGTGGCAAGGGAACAAACGTTAGTCAGAAGAACGTCACCACGGTTTAAAAAATGAACCTGTTGTTCGCGTTATTTTGTGTTGCGTTCTACTCATGTCTCCTATTGTTCCGTTTCGATTAAAGGACCACGTCGCCTGTTGCCCCCTCACGGGCCCTGCTTTCCGCCCTCTACGTGCAAGCGCAAAAGCTGCTAGCAGTTGCGAAGTGTGTTTGACTTGAGCTTTTCTGCTTCGTGAATGCGTGTCTTTGGTTGTTGTAATTGAATTCATCTTCAAGTAGGAGTACTGATGCGACCCCTGTCTGACTGGCTAGCTTTTGCAAAGATTTTGTCACTCGCTCACCCTGCATTGATGCCTTCCTGCTGGCTATAGCTTTGGAAAATATACTTTTTCACTACTTAGAGCAACTCCAGCCGTTGGCCCCCCCCCAGGGTATCCGGCGAAGGCTTTTTAGCCCGTTCGCCGGCGCCCCCCAAGCCTTGGGGAGGCTTCGGTTCCCACCTACCCCCCCCAGCTTTCGGCCCCCCAAGACACTTTTTTTTGAATCGACGTGTTCCCGCTACATATCGGCGATCGCAAGTCCGGTGATCCAGCCACAATTCGGCGGTCAAGTTTGCATAGTTTTAGAAAAAGAAAACATAATTCGGTGATCAAAAGCGGCCAAATCGACGACGTCGGCCTCAAAACGCCGGCTCGTCGTCCTCCACTTGCACCACGACGGAGTCGGTCGATGGCGCAGCGATCTGCGACGACGATGCCGGCTCGTCGTCCTCCTCCACTTGCACCACGTAGGAGGGGTCGGTCGATGGCGCAGTGATCGGCGGCGACGATGGCGGAGTAGTACTGGTGCTCGGCGTCGTTTTCGTGGTGGAGCCTTCCGTTGGCGGAGTCGGGGTCATCGTCGGCGGTGGAGTCGGGGTCGGTGGTGGAGTCGGGGTCAGGATCGACGCTGGCATCTCGTTCAGGATGAGGTCGCGCTGGCTCATGTACCACGCCTTGACCTTTTCGTCCATGATCGCCGCCGGGTCGGCGCTCATGAGGAACGCCAGATCGGTATTCCTCTTTTTGGCTGCGACCTTGGTGTTGAGGAGCTCGATCTTCACGTCTTGTTTCTCCATCATCTGCAACCACCTCGCCTCGCACTTCTCCTGACGTGTGCAGCCTTTCTATCGCCGGTGTACTCGCCCTCGCCGCCTTCGCCTTCTTGTTCCCTTCTGGACGTCCATCCGAGGCTCCCGATCCCAGCGCGTCGGGGTTGAAAGGTTCTTTCCCCTTGCCGAGGTTCAGACGAACCTCCACCCACTTCTCGCACTTCTCGATCCTGGAGAAGACATGGAGGAATTTGAACTCGGCGCCTTTGCTGTCCTGCCGGTACATCTCGAACATCCGGACCATCTGCCGGCGAGCAACAAAAGGAATGTCAGCCGAAGAAGAAATGAACAGGCCATGGGCGACCGAGTCGGGGTTTACCTGTCGCTCGACGTCGGCGCCGCTCTCCGGGCGAGCTATGACCTCCTCGACGATCCCGTGCCATTTGCTGCAAGCCGCCTGGACGACCGCCCAGTGGTTCGCCATCGTTTTCTCGCCGCGCGCCATGTAAAATCCTTTGAACTCGGGGTCGCAAAGCTTGCGCTCGTCGAACGATCTCTTCACCCTCGCCCAATAGTTCTCCGAGTTCTGATTTGCGCCCGTGATGGGGTCAATGCTCACCGTCTTCCACGCTTCGGCGAGGCACTCGTCTTCCTTGGCAGACCATTTGATGCGAGGCTCGGCTTTGTCGGCGGCCGCCGCCTTCTTCGTCTTCTTCTTGTTCTTCCCCTTCTCCGCGGCGACGGGTTGTTCTTCCTCCTCCTCGTACTCGCCGTATTCTTCCTCCTCCCCCGCGAACTCATCCCCGGCGAAGTCTCCCCCGGCAAAGTCGTCCTCTTCTTCTCCCCGAGGGTATGACGCCGCCGCCGCCGCTGAGCCAGACGCGATGATGTCGTCCATACATGCGTCCTGTGACTCCCGCGGTTCGGGCATTTCGCCGAGCACGCTGCGGGCACCATCGAACTCGACCGGAGGGTGGAACAGAGGGCCACGGTATGGCATGGCCGGCGAGCCCCCGGTGCCGGCGCTGAGTGCGGAAGGGCCGCGGAACGCTATGTTGGGGTTGAATCCGCCGTGCGAGTCGCCGTCTCCGTAGTCCAGCGTGTCCCCCCTCCAGTGGGGTGTGGCTGGCGACGCCGGCGAGAAGGCGGTGGACGACGGTGAGAAGGACGACGGTGACGGTGACGCCACGCTTGCTTGGCTTCCTCCTTGGCTTCCTTGGGTTCCCCAAGCGCCGGGCGGCAAATAGAGGCCGTGCGGCGCATACAGTGGCGACGGCGCAGGAAAGCACGGTTTCCCGGCCGCCACCGCCGCCGCTCGTCGTGTCTCCTTGGCCTCCTCTGCCTCCTTGACCGTCTTCCTTCGCTCGACTTCGTTCGCCCACTCGGTGTTGCTCAAGCCGTCCGGCCGCCCCCTCCCCCTCCCCCTCCTCCCCCTACCCCTCCCGCCGGAGGTCGCCCCCGCCATCTTCGCAGGTGGTTCTTCGCCGGCGGCTCGTGGGTTGTTGAATTTCTTGGGCGCCATGGGAGGTGATTTCCGCGGGAAACGGCGGGAGCTACGGCGGGAAGCGATATGGAGGTGATATGGAGAAGGAGAAATGGAGGGAAGCGAAACAAAAACGGCGGGAATAACAATTGTCTCGCCGACAGGGCTGGCCCGCGTGGCTTTTCGCTTGTGCCGGCGCCCCCAGGCCGAACCCGCGCTGGGTTCAGCCTGGGTACGCCGGATAAATTTTGGGCCAAATCCGGCGAAAAACGAGACCCTGGGGGCGCGACTGGGAGAAAAATCGCCCGCCGGCGTCCAAAAAGCGGTCCTGGGGGGCCTCGTGGGGGGACGGCTGGAGTTGCTGTTAGAAGGACAAAAAATCAAAGTTGAAAGTCTACACTTGTGTATGCTGTTAAGAAAAACACATCGAAATTACTAGAAAAAGCGCGCGCTCCTAAGAGGTCGCCCGACGTTCCATCCGCGCGCAACGGGTCTGTGTGTGGGTAGCTCTTCTCATTTTCTTTTCTAATTCGAAAACGAAAAATACAAATCTTACGAACCGAGTTTCAAAATCACGATCCGTTTTTAGGAATGGGTTAGTCGCGTCGAGATCTTTAGATCCCATGTTGATATGTTTCGACGAACTTTTTTTTTCACTGCCTGGAGTGTGTAGGTTGCACTGCCTTTTCTGTTTTTTAAAGTGCAGTGCAAATCCTTCCCTTTTTTGCAGTGCACTGCCTCGGATGGGGGCGGTGCACTGCCTACTCCTTTTCTCTTTTTGTATTGCACTGCCTCGGATGGGCGGTGCACTGCCTGCGCTGCCTTCGGTCGCGCAGTGCACTGCCTTCGGTCGCGCAGTGTACCGCCTGCACTGACTCCAGAGAAGCATTGCACTGCCTTCAGTTGGGAAGTGCACTAACTTTAGTTGCGCAGTGTACTGCCCGCACTGCCTTCGGTTGGGCAGTGCACTGCCTTCGACGGAGTATTGCACTGCCTAAATTAGGCGTAGCCCGCAGCACACGCTACGACAGACGCCTCGACGAAATACTAGGGACAACAACCTATGCATCCACTTCAAAAAATTTATAAATATTTTTTCTCTTTTTCTTTTATATATTTCAAACTACGTACTAAGCTAACCAGACAGATCGATTCTAAGCCAGCTAGCTAGCTCGCAGGATGGACCGGTTCGCGTTTCATGCGTGCTTTGCCGCCACGGCACGACTCCCCCGCGCGCGCCGCGACATCCAGCTTCCGCGCGAGAGCGCGCGCTTAAGCTAGTCGTGCTCAAAACACTTTCCTTAGGTGAAAATACGACGACCTCAAGGGCCCCAACAGACAAAAAAAATCAGAGTATATGTACTCGCTTTTTTTTTCTTCTGCGAAACACAGTACAACATAGGCATTTAGAAATACGTACAATCATGCACTCACCCCTATGAACGCACACACACATCCTATCCCTATGAGCATCTCCGAAATATTGAGCCGGCAGGTCAGGTCTCGAGATTGACGAAATCACCATAGACGCCTTGCTATTGACGGAAACGTCGCCACCTATTCTATCGATAATGAGAAATACCAGTATCAAACCTAAGATTTGAACGTCAAGGATAACACCACACTTCTAACCATATCCAACCAAGTGTATGAAGTCGCTAAATTATCGTGAGAAAGACAAATCCCAAATGGTACGCAAACAGTGAACATAGCTTAGACTGGCACATATTTTCAAGTGTAGGGTCAATCAAGGCTAAACAAGGAATTGATGACGACAAGACTTGTTTGGCATGCAGACCATTTTGTTCGCCACATGGGCAGCTGAACGTTGGTCCCTGGCGAGGCTGCCATCAGGCAGAGGTAGACGTTCCGTCCGTGTCTATGGATGGCCACTGTGCCGTTGCTCACCACCCTCTTTTCTCGAATGGAATGCTTTGGCTCCACGCACCATGTCACCCAACCAATCCTGCTATCCCGAGGTGGGGCGTTCGCCAATCTCCACCTTCAAATTCTTGGTGGACAATGCTTGGCAGCGTTTTAACTGCTGGTCAGATCGACCTATGTCTCGGGCAGCTAAGGAGACCTTGCTCAAATCTGTCGTACAGGCAATTCCAACTTATGTGATGAGCTGCTTCCAACTCCCCGTCGCCACTTGTGAAAAATTCCGTCAGTTGATTGCTGGTCACTGGTGGGGCCGGGAAGAGGGGCGGAAGAAACTGCACTGGCGTTCTTGGGGGTGGCTCTCGACCCCCAAATCTCTAGGTGGTATGGGTTTCCGTGATATGGTTATGTTCAATCAAGCGATGCTGGCGCGACAAGGCTGGAGACTTCTTACTTCACCGGACTCGTTGTGTGCTCGCGTGCTAAAGGGTCGTTACTTCCCACACTCTGATTTTTGGCATGCACATCGAACTCGGTCTGCATCATACACATGGCGCAGCATCCTGTTTGGTCGACAGGTTCTGAAACAGGGTGTTATGTGGGGTATTGGAATGGGACAGCAGATCCGCATTGTCTCTGATCATTGGATTCCTTCCACACCTCCACAACTCCTTCACCCGATAGCTGAAATTCCAGCTGAGGCGACGGTGAAATGCTTATTGAATGAGGAACTGAGCTCATGGATTGAGGAGAGTGTCAGGGCCTTCTTCCGTGATGATCTAGCTTCTGAAATTCTACAAATACCTATTAGCCACCATGGTGGCGATGACTTTCCGAGATGGCCCTTTACCAAGTATGGAGACTACACAGTTCGTTCAGGTTATAATCTGCTTCGGTCTGCCCGGTTTACGGTCCATCAAAGCCGAAATGGTCATGGCGAGTCTTCGAACAAAACCGGCGAGGAAAAATTCTGGAAATCACTTTGGTCCATCACTGCTCCTAGCAAAATGAAGGTTGTGTTGTGGCGCCTTGCCCATGACTGCCTTCCGTCCGGTACCCAGCTGTGCCGGAGACAGGTCCCTGCATCAGGTCTCTGTGCTTTTTGTGGTCGCGATGAAGGGATTGAGCACGCCATTCTTTTCTGTCCATTTGCCCATGATGTTTGGAAGGAGGTTAAGGACACATTCCATGTCAGACTTCGTCGCTCTGAGTTTTCATCTCCTAAGCAGTGGCTTGTTGATTTCTTGGCGCGGGCGAACGAACTCGAGACAACTGTTCTAGCAGTTTCAGTTTGGCACATATGGGAGGCTCGTAATGCTGCTAGGAACTCTGACGAACGCCCAAATCCCAGACATGTTGCTATGAAAATCAAACTGAGATGATTGTGCTGCACCTCTTTAAGGCTGTTCCTGTACACAGGTGTGAGACCCTTGCTGCTAGCGCTTCTTGGTCTCCACCGCCGCCAGGTACAGTCCTAATCATGTCTGATGCAGCTCTTTTCTCTCAATGTGACAGTTTTGGTGTTGGTGTGGTGGCACTTAATCACGAGGGCCAGTGCTTGGCTGCCTGTACCGAGGCCAGCACTGGGAACCTGCAACCTGAGATGGCAGAGGCGCTGGCCTTCCGCCGTGCAGTCTATTTGGCAAGGGAAGAACAGTATGGTGAGGTGATTTTTGCCTCTGACTGCCTTTCCCTGGTGCAGCGACTCAATTCTTCAGTCAAGGACCGCTCTTCTATTGGTGCAGTGGTGGCTGATATCAAGTTTACGACCAGGGACTTCATCTCGGTGCAGTTTAAGCATGTTCGTCGGCATCTCAATGTTGTGGCTCATGTTTTAGCCAAGTCTTGTATAAACTCTAGTGGTCTTTATGTTTTTCATTCTGCTCCGGAGTGTATCCGGGAAACTCTGTGTAACTTTGTTGCTTAATTAATAGATTACCGACGTTAAAAAAAAAACCAATCCTGCTATCCCACCAGGACGGGACCCTCGTCGACCGGGGCAGGGCGCGCGTCATGTGACGGTGCGACGGCGACCCGACGGCCCGAGAGCAGACCGACCGCCCGCCCGGCACGGGAGGCAGCAGCCTTCTTCAATGATTCGCCGTATGATTGATTGGTGCAAAATCGCCGTGTGCTCCCTCCGTTTTGATTTGATTTTGCTACAATGTGGTTGGTAGGAATACGTTGTACCACACGCACGCACACTCGTCTTTGCAACTGCAAAACCATCACCAGTTTTTTTTTTTGAGAGATAAAACCATCACCAGTTTGGCAAAGAGAAACCCCCCAAAAACACACGTGAGTAAAGAAGGGCCTCGTGTACGCGACAAGCCCATCTCTTTCCCGTACCACTTGCTGTCCGTCACATGACGATGCGGATCTTTTCTTTATGTCGCAAGCAAGTAGGAGTACGGTTTTCCTCGTCACCGTGCTGAATCTCGGAAATGTTGCGCCAGAAGGCTACGCATGCGAACGAATCTCCCCCCAAAAATGTGAAGACAAATGATGTGACGTCCCGTGCCAAAAGCCTGTTGGATAAATAGGTCACCGGACCGAGAAACAAATCAAATTTAGAAACTTGCTCGTGAGTTCTGTACAGAGAATCTTTTTATTGACCTTTATTTACAGAGAATCTTTTCATCTGGACCAAGCACGGTAGGCTTCAGACTTAAAGCAATTTAAGCAGATCCCAAAATCAATTTAAGCTATACCGCAAAAAAAAAGAGGGCGGAATTTGGACAGATTTGCGGCTGATCCAGCCAAGGGGGGTGGACTCGTACCGAAAGTTTTGGGGGCTGGTCCAGTGACACACCCATCGATCGATTAAGCGCAAACAAACAGGAAAATATTAAGCGCGCATGCACGGAGAACCTTGCACTAGACAGCACACAAATGAACTATAAATGTGTGCATTGGGTGAGGACGAATTGTTTTTGACGAGCAAACTCTAAGGATTAAAAAATGATGTAAAAAATTAAAATTGTATAAACACACTAATACTTTATATGGTCGTAAATATAATCTCTTAGTGCAATGAAATATCAACATGTTTTGATAAGAGTACGTAGAACTTACAAATAGAGCGGTAATGAAGCTTTAATGCCGTCTAAAAGTTCCAGCCATGGAAAAGCTTTCCAATTTTTTTATAATCTTACTTAAGTTTTCACATTTGCTCATTGATTCTTAATATCATCACATGGTGTCCTTGAAATGTTATGGCTGCTACTTGACCCGACCGAACTTTTTACGGATTGCCCGACACCATCCAATTGTCATACCCCTGTTTCGTGAAAACATCATAAACAAATTTTCCATCCATGTGAAGCAACATTATTTGATGCTAAAATAAACCGTTTCACGGACATTTTTCGTATTTTTTACACAAGCCCAAAAATGTCGGATTTTCACGAAATTGGTGTGCGCATATGCTCCAAAAAAATTGCTCTATTATTTTAGGACCCGACTATATATAGGGCGCCCTAGATTTGGAATAAGCATAGGGCATTAGATTTTTTTATCATAATCCGTCCAAAAGTCACCGGATGCTACCGTATGTTTGCATGTGTACACTAAATGACGAAATTGATGACATCGTCCCGCATTTAATGCGAAATCCGAGAATTTAAAATGTTTTATAGCTCAAACCGTTCATCCGATTTATGATCCGCTTTCACCGTTACACTAGTCGCGTCGAGATCTTCAAAACTAGATCCCATGTTGATATGTTCCGACGATATTTTTTTTTACCCGAAAGTTACCAACGACTTAACAAATAAGTTACCAGACTGTAATACATAAGTTACCACCGTACACTACACAATGGATGGTAACTTTATCGGTCTAGAGAGGGTTACTTTATCGGTCTAGGTGGGTAACTCCATCACCATTGGGCGGTAACTCTATCAATTTAGGGTGGGTAACTCTATCGATTTAGGTTGGGTAACTACTTCAATATAGGATGGTAACTCAATCAGTCTAGGGTGGGTAACTCCATCGGTTTAGGTGGGTAACTCCATCTGTTTAGGTTGGGTAACTCCTTCATTATAGGATGGTAACTCAATCAGTCTAGAGTGGGTAACTCCATCACTAATGTGTGAATAACTCCATCACTATCGGTTGGGTAACTCTATCAGTTTACGATGAGTAACTCCATCACTACTGGGTGGGTAACTCTATTAATATTGGTAGATAACTTTTTCAGTCTAGGTGGATAACTCCATCATTACTGAGTGATAACTTCATCAATACCGGGTGGTAACTCCATCAATCTAGGGTGAAAACTTCATTAGTCTACAGTGGGTAACATCTTTAGTACTGGGTGGTAACTCTATAACTACAGGGTGGGTAACTTACATGTTATGGGGTTGGTAACTTACTTGTTCTGGGGTTGGTAACTTTCGGGTTCGGAAAAAAATTCATCAAAACATAGCAACATGGGATCTAGTTTCGAAAATCTCGACGCGATGATCCCAACGATGAAAACTGATCGTAAATCGGATAAACGGTTTGAGGTATGAAAGTTTTTGAAATTTCGAATTTTACAATTAATACAGATGATGTCAGCAGTTTTGTCTTTTTCTGCATGGATGCTAAATAGCCTCCACACAGACTTTTTTTGGGTTGGTAACTTATGTATTAAAGGCTGGTAACTTACATATTATGGGGTTGGTAACTTTTGGTTCCAAATTTTTTTTCGTCGAAACATATCAACATGGGATCTAGTTTCGAAGATCTCGACGCGAGGAGTCTAACGGTGAAAACGGATCATAAATCGGATAAACGATTTGAGCTACAAAACTTTTTGAATTTTCGAATTTAGCATTTAATACGGGATGATATCATCAATTTTGACTTTTCCAAACACTTAAACGTGAACAAGCTGAGTTGAATTGGTCTCCATGCATCTCAACCATAGATTTGCTTATCTACGATCTATATTGTGTCTGAAGATTTGCCAACCATAGGGCGCCCTATGATTAGATTTTCCCTTATTTTAACATTTTAAAATAGTGTTTGCGGTGACAAGAGCATATGCTCCTATGCGCTAAGGTGAAGTTTCCTTATCTTTGCACAATTTCTCACACTCTGAAAGTGGGCGTACCCTATAGAACCAGCACAGGAGTACTATAGTAGACACCACTCTGAAAATAACTCAATAAAGCAGGGCTTCGTGTGCAAGAGAAAAGAGATAGAAACCCGGCTTTTACGAGTTACAAGGATGCGCCCCGTACTGACTGGCTGTCCGTCACATGGGGACAAAGTGATTATTTTCTTTTCCGCGCGAGAAAAGACGGGTTCTTTATTTGGCAGCAAAGCATGTACCCCTAGCTACCGTGCTGAAAATCTCGGAAAATGTTGCGGCAGTTGGCTACGCCAGCAACAGAATCTCTACCAAAAATGTGTAAAAACAAACGACGTGACATCTGCTGCAGATACGCGTCCGTGGCACAACCTGCTGGATAAATTGATCCTGTAAATAGAAAATTTCAATTTTACTAGTAGAAACTTACTCTTGAATACTAGTGTACAGAGAATCTTTTCATTTGGACCCACTCTCCTAGACAAGGAGCCAGCTATTTCAGGAGCGAGTAGAGCTAAGATGGGGCCAGCGGCACGAAGGAGCTTAATTTTGGAAAGCTTAGCCAGACGGGCATCGCTGGGTTATTATTATGAAAAAGGCAGTTCCTGTTGCCCCCAAAGTGACACAGTAACGATCGATCGCATTACTACTTCGATCGAGCAAAGCAAGCAAAAAGGCAAAAACAAACTTGCTAGCCACGGGAGTTAAATAGGCTAATCGATCGAGCGCGTGGACGGATCTTCGCGTACACAGATGCTACACTATTTACAGGCGCTCTTTAGTCTGGATCGTGACAGAAGAGAAGGAAATGTACAGATATGTATGCGCGTGAGTATATGTCTAAGCTATATATTTGCATCTTTCCTATGGATAAACTTTTTACTAGCAGGTGAGCAAATGCGCCTCCGGTTTGTGGCCACCTTGGTGGAGCTAGCACCTTTCCGTCTAGACCAAGTGGATTTGCTATTGCGTACAATGCGGTGTGCATGCATGAGGTCTAGTAGCTAGCTAGCTAAAACCATGAATCGATCAGCTTAATGTATGCCAATAAATGGGAAGTGATGTGTATGTATGTGCAAAAAAGCAGGTAATTAAAAGGATGGATGCATGGATTAAGCTGACCGATGTCTTCACGGGATTCCTGTTTTGGGCGCCGCTTCGAGCTAAAGGTTTCTCTTCCCGGGAATGCAACGGAACAAGAGAGTGTATCATCTTCATACGAATCTGTTGATGGCAAAATAACAGAGACACAAACGTAGCCAGGGTTTCCAGTTCTGTAACCAGTCATGTGCGTTCACTGTCCAGTGATAATGGAGCCAAGGTAACCTTAAAGCATCTGGATCAGTACGGTGTTTGTGAATTTTGAGTACATATACTATACGAATGTAATATGTATGTTCTGGCGGTGGCATTCGCAACATCTGAATGAATGCCCGACCTAATGATTTGGATCCCCGGTTATGGCAAAAGGCTGATGAGCGAGCCTCTCCTGTCCTTTTATTAATTATCATAGCTTTAGCAATCAAATGCGGCGCACCTAAACCCTGCGATAAAATAAAAGTCGCCTTTCGTTCGTATCCCCGCTTTGCCAAAGGTCACATCAGCACCCATACATACATGTGTCCAAACTTGGATGCATTTCCCGGACCACGGGTGAGCTACGGGTATAGCGCACTCCAACAGCTAGCAGAGAGATAAGCTTCCGACGAGTCACCGCGCCGGTAAACACCCGCTGCTGCCGCTGCGTTTTACAGGGCACGGAGCTGCCCGGTGCATGCTGCGATTGGCACTTGGCAGGGTATGGAGCCCGCAGGAGCTGGCCCTGCATTGCCCTGGAGTGAGTGACCACGCTAAGCTAAGCTTGGCTAAATGGCTAGTCTCGGACGTGTGCGCCAACTGGAAAGACGTTGCAGGAATTTTCCCGAAGAAGACGGGGGGTGACGCCACGCGCTTGCTGACCCGACTGCCCGAGTGGAGATGTAGTAGCAGTCGGTAGAGCTGTAGAGGAGATCGGTAGGAGTCTAGGACGACTGATTAACCTTGGTACCCTGAAATTCTAGGCTGAGATAATAAAAAGATGTGCATCGACGACTAGCTTAGGCTGGTCCATAGATGGCAAGCGAATCCTGTGTGTTGCTCCCCTTGGCGTGCACATGGCGTCTATGAATCGCAAGGATGAGAGAGAGGTAACACAAAACACTCGCGAGTTTGATTGTACTAACGCAACGTGCAACATATGAAAAAACAAGAAAATTGCGAAAAAGTGAGTCGATCCATATGAAAGATATTGAAGTGGACATTTCTTTGAAACTCGGGTACATGAAACCAATCTATATAAATTTGTATTTGCATAGCCACCATTCCTTTGGTCCAAAGGATATTCATCAAAAAATTCTTAGAGTCAGAGGCCCATAACAACCCTATAAATTCACGTTCGGCGGTCGAGCTCTATGGAGCTTGGTTTTTGAAAAAAAAATCGAAATTGGTATTTGAAACTTTCAAAAATAATCGAAGCAATTCCTATGTGTAGACAATATTAATCTATGTTTTAGTGTGCAAAACCTCAACGCAAAATTCATTATATTTTAGGCTAGATAAAAATAACAAACGCGTGGATCTAGATCGCTGATCAGGTTTCAAAATTTTGAAATTTGGTCAGATTTTTATTTTTTGTGTATCTTACGATACGATAAATTTTGTATTGATATTTTTCATACTAATAGAGTTAGACATTATCTACACCTACCATTTTTCCATTTTTAAAGACTTAAAATTTCGTTTTACTATTTTTTAAATAATGGGTTCTATGAAGCTCGGTCTCCATTTGCACTTTCAATATGAATTCCTACTACAAACCGAAGTGGGTCTTAACCAACTCCGTTCGATATATGCTAAGAGGTTCTTGCTATGTCCATTTGGCAACGTATGGTACAACTCTCTGTAATAAAATCAGACCATAATATTTATTCACGTCCATTCTAGTCACTTCGTTAACGCATTGAGTGGCCAGGAATCAGAATCCAACAAGTACCGATCCATTACTACAACAGGCAAAGCCACTATCTAGCTGTAGGGTTACAGAATGACACATTGGCGGTAGGCTGTCAAAAAAAGAACGATGCTCCATTTTTGCATTCTAGTAGCGCCTTCTCCTTTTTGAATCAGCGGATGCGTGAGGCAAGATTAAGCAAGTGCTCTAGGCAATCAGAAGGTAGGGAACCTAGCTAGCTAGCTATTTTGGGCACTGAACACACTATGGAAATGACAGCTTGGGCCTTTTCTTTTTTCAGCTGAACCTTTTGTCCGGTAGCATCTTGCTTTCACTTTCTTTGGATTGGCCTATCTCCCACACTTTCCCGGTTTATAAGGATCACTGGTCTACTGATCTACTCCAACCCAGTACTGTCGCCATTTGTTAAGGAACTATGTTTCATGTCTTCTCTGTAAAACAAATCATTTTGATTTTACTCTGTGATGAAAGATATATATCTGTAGCCAGTGTTAGCTTACTGGTCATGATGCAACCTGCTATGCCTATTAATAGTAGAACAGACAAGCTTCACATTTTTCACATCCTAAAAGTGGATTAGTTGAGATTTGAGAGAATGCATCGCACCCGACCAAACGGCGTCTGCAAGATTCTGTTGCAAATGGTCCTGCAAAAAAGCAAGTAAGCCATCGGTGCAATTCCGGCAGGACCACATGGCATTTCAGAAACCCATCTTTTGCTAATCTGGTAACGATGGGACGTGTCTTTGGTTCAGATCCAGACAGGTAACCGGTTTACTTTGCATCATCTGGTAAGCCAATAATGGCTACATGAACATGAGAATAAATTATATGAATGACTAGGTACGGCGCTATAGCAGGAGTATATATGCAACAAAGTCTAACATCTACATTAGTTAATCCGAGATGCAACTATTCTGTTTCTTAAGATTCTAGAGCTAATCTTTCTTATTTAGAGGAATCTGGAGCTAATCTAAGATGCAACAAAGTAGGATTAGGATGGTTTGTGCCAATATTGGTGGGCTGAAACTGACAGGTCGTGAAATAAGAAGTTAGCCCAAGTCCATAAACTAAAGCCCATACGGGAGAACCAACAAAGTCCATAAGGCCCAGGGGAGATTTATTTTTTTGTATATAAACATTTCTAGCGAAAAGTCTCTTTGCCTCCCAGCACTAGTGCTACTACTCATTCGAATTTTTTTATACAAATACATACAAATTTTAAAAAATACTGAAAAAAAACCCGGAAGTAGGAAATGGTGTATCCCACAGCGGTGTAAAAAATCAACTTCAAATACTTTATGTTCTGAACTACACAAAAATGACAAATATGATACAATTTGGAGATTTGAAATGTGCATACTCAGACCACACTTTTGTCATTTCTGTGTAGCTCAGAATAAAAACTATTTGAAGTTGATTTTTCACACGGTTGTGGGATAAACCATTTCCTACTTAAGGGAATTTATTTCAATATTTTCTGAAACTTTTAAGTATTTGTTTCATTTTTTTCAAATGAGCACTACTACTCGGGAGCACCAAATCCCTACACCATTTATAGGGGCAAGCGCCGACCAAGCGGGCCAACCAACTGACCAGCCCAAATTCAAGGAAGAAAGACCGACTCAAGTCCAACAATCGACACGTTCGCCTCCAAGTTCCAACTAGGGTGCAAATTGGAAAGGCTAACGAAAGGAGAAAAATGGTGCTTTCCCCAAACGTCCAATTAGACCATCTACGGAATATCTAGTTCGCCGATTTTCGCAATAAAACCCCTATAATCCGTAGATAAAATATACCATTGCAACAAATCGTCACAATATTTTTTCAGAAGATGTTACAAAAAATACAAAAAAGTCAGAATCTTTCGAAAATGTAATGGAACAAGAAGATGGTTATGCAACAATTTGTTTCGTAAATATTTTCATAAAGATGTTAAAGACGTGTAAAAATGTTTCGCAACATTTCAAGAAAGATAACGCATGAAATTTTGGTTACGGAACAAGTTTCCTAGAAGATGCTACATAATCTATGCTAAAAATTGTGGCACAATTTTAAAAATTAGTAATACAGCAAACATTTGTTTGCACCATTTTGAAATCATGTATGCAATAGAAAAAAATTAGGGGAAATGGCAACACTCACGTCTCCCACTCCCGACGATTCCCATGACGACTCTACAGAGTGTATATTTAGATATTTGGGTTCCTCTTTGAAGTGTATCTAGGATGGTATTTAGATATTGATCCCAGCTTCTTGAGCTTCAATGAGGCCTCTCATATTAGTACGACTTTCCTATGACTCAATCATAACAACAAGATGCATAATATAGAAGACCTCACATTCTTTCTCTCTTTTTTCTTGGTCTTCGACCTATATATTCTAATATGACTAAAACCTAATCATATGCTCCACAAATAACATTAGTCTACCAAACACTTTTCATTAAAACCAAACACACTTAGGGTAAAGATGTCCTTCTAGAAGTCAAACCACCACTAGATACTCGACGTTGGCCATCAAGGCCAAGCCATGGTATACATTGCCACTATCGCCATGGACATAGAAAACTAACACAAAAACACAAGCCATGCACAACTAGAAGGCCGCCGGAGATAATGGGAACAAGCATATATGGAGGTTGAAGACAAGGCGACTCATTATTGCTAGGGTTTGCTCTAGTCAACTTTTTTTTTTTTTTGAGAATTGTTTGCTCTAGTCAACTAAACAGTTCTCGAAAGAGACACACGGCCCGAGCCCAAACGATGAACTCATTAGCCCTATAACGACCCAGATGAAGGCGCAATAAGGACCAAAATCAAAGACCATAAGGCCCAGGAGGGCGATACGTGTCCTATTTGGAAAACTTTTCTGGAGTGCACCGACCAAGTCCGCTCAAAAAAAAAAAAGGTCAACCGACCATGCTCCACCTGTGTCCAGCCAGCGCAACGGGCAAAGGATCCAGCCCAAAAGGCAACCGCCACGTCGGTCCCCAACATAGCGTTCTACCCGAACCCTCGAACCCACACACGGTTTTCCCATCGTCGCATTCCTCTTTCGAAACACGAGCAGCGCGACACAGAGGAGAAACCCTTGCCGTCGGCGGCGAAGACGCGATGCTCCACAGGCTGGGCCTGCGCGGGGGCCCCAGCGCCGCCGCCGGCGACGGGTCCACCGGCGCCTCCTCCCCCTCCGCGGCGCCCGCGGGGAACGGCGGCGCCGCGGGGGGCCTGGGGCGGCCGCTGCGGCTGGTCTACTGCGACGAGAAGGGCAAGTTCGTGATGGACCCGGAGGCGGTCGCCGCGCTGCAGCTCGTCAAGGGCCCCGTCGGGGTCGTCTCCGTCTGCGGCCGCGCGCGCCAGGGGAAGAGCTTCGTGCTCAACCAGGTACTACCCCGTGCGCTTTTGCCTTTTATTAGGGGTTTGATTGAGGAGCGCGTACGGAGAATGCGAGTCTAGGGTTTCCGCGCTGCTTCCGCGGTTTGGTAGATCGGCGAGTTTGACGCTAGCGTGAGGATGTTTGGAAGGTAGAAGGGGTAATTTAGCAGCACGAGTTGCGGTTTGGGTGAAAATTTTGGGTTTAGGGTTTAGTTACCCTTGGAACTGGAGCAGGCGCTCGGGATTTGTTTTTTTTTTTACCGTGATCTCATTTTATTAGCCTGAAGGATTTGGTAGTGGAACTCAGAGTGCAGATTTAGCAAACCCTTGGAACTGGAGCAGGCGCTCGGGATTTGGTTGTTTTTTTACCGTGATCTCATTTTATTAGCCTGAAGGATTTGGTAGTGGAACTCAGAGTGCAGATTTAGCAACACCATCGGCTGGGGTGGATGCTATGTTTAATGATGAATATTTGTGATACATGTTCGTGTTAAAAAAGGGCTTCAAACATTGTTTATTGCACGGTAGTTCCGACTCTTAGACTGCCTCGATTGACGCTTATAAAATTTGTAACTGGCACGTGGCACTAGAAGGCCAGATATCTCTTGGAATAATAGGACTATGACATTGGTAGAACAAGCACAGTTAGTGCTGACAGGATAATAACACTGCAAAAGTTAATCGAAGGATTGTTTGAAGTTCAAATACAGTGATCGCTGTCATCTTGATGAAGTCATTGGTAGTATTGTTGGGTGCCTCTGGCTATAGCCACATGATTTTAGGTGCTAAAATAACAGAAAGCACATACGTTTTATACTTCTATTGCAGAGTGCATGTATGCCATATTTGATCTGTACGCTGTAAAGGAGAGTTCGACACAGATACATAACAGAAACAATAAAGCACGCTGGTAAACATAGTAAAGTTGCTGGGCCATTAGTGGAACTAGATAGAGTGATGTGTACATTGTACTGAATCAAAAGTACTCGCTTAAGTTTAATCAGTTCCATCAGAAGAATCTTGTATGCAAATCCTTATCCTACAAATCCATCAAACTATGTCAGAATGTTTTGTATGGCTGGTGTACTTGGAACTTTATTTTCAACTACATTGTTCTATTGTACCTTTGTGTTTATTATGCTGAATAGTTTTCCTTTGATGCTTGCTTTTCTACTTCATTCTCCACTATGGCACCAGATATATATTATGATTTCCATATGCAGCTTCTAGGGCGAACCAGCGGTTTTCAAGTTGCATCAACACATAAACCTTGCACCAAGGGACTTTGGATGTGGAGTGCACCTTTGAAGAGGACTGGTCTTGATGGAACTGAATACAATCTTGTATTGTTGGACACTGAAGGGATTGATGCTTACGACCAAACGGTACGTCATGTAGCTGTACTTTAAAATTGACCCATGTTTCGTTGTGAAAATCTCATAGTCGGCTGAATGATACTTTTAAATTGTAGCTTTACTTTAAAATTGACCCATTTATTTAAGGTAGTAGTTGAATTTTAATGTGTTGATGGTCGAAAGATTTTCTACTTTAGATATTTCTAGGTTTTCCTTTATTGTCATAATCTTGACAATGACGTGGAGGGATATGCAAATTTCTCATACCAATTCTATCTTTTCTAACTTTGTCCATAGTCTCTCCGGAACTTCCCTGCGGTGTTCTTTTTATCTCACCTGGCTATCTGCTAGTGCTAAGAAGTTGTTGTTTTTCATCAATATATGTAATGAACCTTGGAAAAAAAGCACTTTGGTACGTAAGCTGTACTTTTAAAGTGAGATACTAGTTTATGTTGATAAGCTCATGTGTCTCACCACATTTAGATTCACCATCAGACGGATTCTGTAGTGATTTCATATAACTATTCCCTCATGAGATGATTAGTACTCTTGAGTTAGTACCTCTTCTCAGGAAGTTGGCTATTTGTTCAAAGATTGGTTTCTAACTATTAATAGGCTTTCAGTATTCCATTTAAGCTATCAAAGATCCTGTTTCCTAATTGTAAATTTGAGGAATGTTATCGTTTATTTTTCTTATGCGAATTTTTTTATGGTTGCTTTTGTGCACTACAATATAATTTCCTTCTGCCTTCTATCCTGTCGTCTCATGTTTACTCTTTTCTTTTTTGACAGGGCACCTATAGTATCCAAATATTTTCGTTGGCTGTTCTATTATCAAGCATGTTTATATACAACCAGGTATAAATCTTAACTAATGACGGAGCTTCTTGCAATCCTTTTGTTTGGAGGGCCTGCTAGGCTAGTCATACTGACGATGCTGATCAGTAAGCTAGAATATTTTCAAATATTCTAACCTTGTGGCCTCTTCCAGATGGGAGGGATAGATGAAGCCTCAATCGACCGTCTTTCACTCGTCACAGAAATGACAAAGCATATTCGGGTTAGGGCCTCAGGTGGAAGGTCAAGTGCCTCTGAACTTGGGCACTTCTCACCTGTCTTTGTTTGGTTGCTGAGGGTATGATATTCAATTTATTTTGTCATCTGAATTTTTGTACACATGTTCTATCAAACATTTCCGATGTTTAACCATGACCTGCATTTCCTGTGGTACATTTTGATAAATTCTGATATGCCGGTTTGGTACCTACAGGACTTCTACTTGGATCTGGCAGAAGACAACAGAAAAATTACACCAAGAGATTATCTCGAACTAGCTCTGAGGCCTGTTCAAGGTGGTGCAAGAGATGTATCTTCTAAGAATGCGGTATGGTAGCAGGGTTTTCTTCAATTGCAATTCTGCTTAAGTAAATTGGCATACATGCTATTGTGATGTATGTTTTTGTGACATTCTTACAGATACTGATGCATCTTCTTTTTAACATATCTGAAAGATACGGGAGTCGATCCGTGCTCTTTTTCCAGACAGGGAATGCTTTACCCTTGTGCGACCTGTGAACAATGAGAAAGATCTCCAACGTCTTGATCAACTTCCTGTAAGTATTATTCCTTTCAACTGTAAGGATTCGTAGTAATGTTAGAGCCATCTCCGTAAGAAGCAAAATTTGTATCATAACTATTGGGTAGCATTGTAATTTTGCCAATCCTTGCTTATCAGGTATTGGCTTTGCAATAAGGCTTCCTCTAAAATTAGCACTGTTACCCATGCACTTTATTGGGTGTAATAGACTGAAAATTGATGCAGGAAGATCCTTTGGAGATCCTACAAACTTGGTTTAGCAAGAGACTAGATAGTAGATGAATGTTTGTGTATTAAAAATTTAAAATTTAGTACATATTCACTATGTTCTTATTTGTGTAGGTGGTTGATATTGATTGCCGTTCTCATTTCTGCACTATTTATTTTGACTATTTGTGCATGCTAAGTTTGTCTCTGTTTGCAGGTGAGTACCTTTCGTCCAGAGTTCACATCTGGCCTGGATGCTTTCACCAAATTTGTGTTTGATCGAACAAGACCTAAACAACTTGGAGCTAGTACCATGACCGGTCCCATCCTTGCTGGATTGACACAATCATTTCTTGATGCCATCAATACTGGTGCAGTGCCGACAATATCTTCGTCATGGCAGGTATGCCCGAATTGATGATGGCATGACAATTTAACTTGGTCTTTCTGTATATATTACAGAACGAATTGTTGGTGTCACTTGCAGCTTAATTATGACAATATTATTGAGCATCTGCAATATATTCATTTGATTTAACTTGCAATATACACAACTCAGTTTAAAGAGTTCAAAGAGTGGTAGAACTCCTTTTTAGCAGGTAATCTTGGAGCAAATGGTGTTTGCTTTATACACACCAGATCTTTGTGTTATTATTAATATTCTTGAGTGATTATGATGCTATTGATGGCCTGTGAGCTAACCACTTACCTTATATAATAGCTTAGTGGAATAACCAAACTGAAGATATAATGTGAGAGAATGAAGGGCAAGTCTGTTTGAGAAATACAGACTTAACTATCGAGTTAAATTTGTAACGGACAAAAGGACTGTTTGAACCGTTTAGGGAATTGAGACACACATTGACGTATGAAGTGACAATAGTGGTTAGTGGGCGGGCAACTGCAGCCACTATAGTCTAGGGGGGCACTGATTTACTGCTATCATTTTTTTGTAATTGATTTGCTGCTGTATCATTGTTGTGTCTTTCTTGTTTGTACTTTTCAATTATGATTTGGACATATCGTTTCTGTTGGGTGGCAGATTATCTCATTTTATTTTGGGTTTGGCAGAGTGTGGAGGAAACAGAATGTCGTAGGGCGTATGAATCTGCTGTGGATGTTTACAATTCTTCTTTTGACCACAAAAAAACGGCAGAGGAGGTAGTATTTCTAATAAGCAACATGCATTTTGCTCTTTCATTTTTTGAGAGGTTCTGATAGGTCAGTTTTGCAGGATGCTTTGAGGTTAGCACATGAAAGTGCAATGAATAAGGCCATCAGTGTATTTAATGCCTCCGCTGTTGGTGCTGGGCCAGCTCGTTCGAAATTTGAAAAGCTTCTCCAAAGTTCTCTAAGGAAGAGTTTTGAGGTGACTGCGTTGCTCCTCTCTTTTTCCATATATGCAGCAAATTGCAATGGGTTCCACTATCAGTTGTTTGTCGCTCCTCTGCTACTTTTAATTGGACATGCCCGCTATTGTTTGTCTTTCTTGTTAACTTTCCGTTTATCCATGCATGCAAGTTGGTAAAGTATCCCCTCTTATAATGTAAGCAGTTTTAGAATTTCTTCCAGCCCATCATTTTCAGGTTTGACCATTGGTATAAAAAGAATTACTACCGTGGACTATGTCAGATTGACATTACTAGATTTCAGAATTTATAATATTTTTTTGTTCTAATTAACATATTTTTTTTTTGGTCAAACTGTTACTTTGAAGACTGTGACAATGTATATTGTGAATCAGAGTACTTTATAGTACAAAAGTGCCAGCAGGCTAACATCTGAATGGTAATGATATGAATGCAGGATTTCAAAAGGAATACTTTTCTGGAGGCTGATTTGAAATGTTCAAATATAATTCAAAGCATGGAGTCAAGAGTGCGGGCAGCATGTAACCGTCCTGATTCAAAGTTGGATGACGTAGTCAGGGTAAGATTATTTTAAGATTTTCCTTATATGTTGTCATGCAACCCATTGCAATGATGTATTCATTTTAGCTTAAAATTTAATGATATGACATGTATTTTATGTTGATATAATGCAGCTCCTTGATGGCCTCCTCACGGAGTACGAGTCTACTTCTTATGGGCCCAAGAAATGGGCAAAGCTTGCTTCGTTTCTGCATCAGTGGTAACCACATCATCATTTTTCAAAGTTTATTTATGTGACATGATGATATACCATTATGTGCATTGTGAACTTGTGACCAATTAGCTTTGAAATTTTGCGGTTCAAGTTGGTTGCATGATTTTATGGCTTACCCTGATAGTTGTAAGAACTAAATCGATCTATTTTTTTGGCACTGATTAAATCTTTCTTTTGTTATCATCCTTGCAATTTTTGTGCTATTGAACATCTTAGCCATACCTTCATTTTCCTTTGCTTGTGGCTTCACCAAAGTTTTATTATATGCTGATCAATTGCTGCAGTTTGGCGGGCCCTGTGCTAGATCTTTTCAAAAAACAATTGGAGCGTATAGATGCTGAAAGGAATGCCCTGAGACTGAAATGCAGTTCAAGCGATGATAAGTTAGCATTGCTCAGGAAGCAACTTGAGGCAAGCGAGGCGCACAGAGCCGAGTATTTAAGGCGCTATGAGGAATCTATTAATGATAAGCAGAAAATTTCGAAGGACTACTCCGTCCGAATGGCTGAACTTCAGAACAAGGGTAGCAAGTTGGAAGAGCGCTGTATGAGCTTGTCTTCTGCTCTTGAACAAGCGAAACGAGAATCTGTTGATTGGAAGAGCAAATATGATCACAACATTTCACAGCAGAAGTCAGATGAAAGCAAGTTAAAATCCCAAATTGCTTCTCTTGAGTCTAGGACGAATATCAGTGAGGGTAGATTATCTGCTGTACGGGAGCAGGCTGAGTCTGCTCAAGAGGAAGCTTCCGAGTGGAAACGTAAATACGAATATGCTGCCAATGAGGCTAAATCAGCTCTTCAGAAAGCCGCTGCTGCACAAGAGCGCACAAATATGAAAGTGCGAGAAAGGGAAGATGCGCTGAGGGCAGAACTTGGTAACCAACTGCACGAGAAGGTAAAAGCCTTTCTCTTGGCTCTCTCAGTTGCTTCCGTTTGAGGTCTTACAGGTACCTGTTTCCTTACATTTGCCTTTCTGTTTGATGATTATCAGGAGGAACAAATAGCAAGATTAAATGCAAAAATTAATCAAACTGAAGTTCACGCTACAAGTTTGATCTCCAGGCTTGAGGTAACCCCCCCCCCCCCCCCCCCCCCTCTCTCTCTCTCTCTTCGTCCCTTCTTGCCTCCCACCCTCATGCGATATAACAGCTCATCTCTGTAATGACCAAATCCAGGTTACCGAAGCAAAGGCGAAGAAGTACGAGTCAGAGTCCGTGGCTCTGAAGGGTGAGATCAGATTATTGACTGATAATTTGGAGTCTATTAAAACTGAAGCCCAGTCGCGTGACAAGGAAGTGAGGATCCTGGAACAGGAAAAGAATCATCTTCAGGAGAAGTTCCTATCAGAGTGCAAAAAGTTCGATGAGGCAGACAGGAGGTGCAAGGAAGCTGAAAGGGAGGCTAAACGAGCAGTAGAATTGGCTGACTTAGCTCGTGTGGAAGCCGCCGCTGCTCAGAAACATAAGGGTGAAGCACAGCGACTAGCGATGGAGAGAATGGCGTTAATAGAGAGAATGGAGAGACAGGTCGAAAGTCTAGAGAGAGAGAAAAGTAAGATGGTGGAAGAAATCGAGCAAGTCCGTCAGTCTGAGTTGGAAGCTATATCCAAGGCCACAATGCTTGAAGAAAGGGTTGATGAGAGGGAAAAGCAGATTGGGGAGATGTTGGAACAGAGTAATCAGCAGAGATCCAGCACGGTCCAAGTGCTTGAGAATCTACTAGAAAATGAACGTGAAGCTTGTGCTGAAGCAAACAAGAGGGCTGAGGCCTTGTCACTGCAGCTGCAAGCAACTCAAGGCAAGCTGGATATGCTCCAGCAGGAGCTGACACATGTTCGACTCAACGAATCTGCGCTTGATAGCAAGGTTAAGGCCTCTTACTCAAGGCGCATGAGGGGTGAAGCTACCGAGTCTGTCCATTATATGGACGTCGATGATGACAACTCCGGGAGGCGCAGGAAAAGATCAAAGAGCACGACAAGCCCGTTCAAGAATAATCACACGGAGGATGGTGGATCTGTATTTTTTGGAGAAGATAATAATGACAATGGGAGCCAGCAGGTGGAGGAGACGGAGACGGAAACTGAAGACTACACCAAGTTCACTGTGCTGAAACTGAAGCAGGAGCTCACTAAGCACGGGTTTGGTGCCCAGCTGCTGCAGTTGAAGAATCCCAACAAGAAGGACATCGTCGCCTTGTATGAGAAGCATGTCGTTGGCTCTTAACTGCTTCCTTGACAATATGTAATAGTATCAACTCCTTGTGTGTTAATTCTAGGTTTCTTAGTCGGGTTCAACGTTGATGACACGATTTAGGTTAAAATGTGAGACAACGAATGTAACACTCGTTTGGGCGCTTGCTAACTTGGTTTGTTAAAAATACTTGGTTTGTGAAAATTTGTATTATCCTTATCTGCCGTATCATGCATATTTACCTCGCAAGTGTTCAAAACAATTCAGTCCTAAGTAACAGCTCGAACACAAAATTCATTTACCAGGCCAGACTGGCACTTGGCGGCTCACAAGCAATAACGGTGTGTTTGGTAGCTTGTATTACCCTAGCACAACTTTCTCAGTCCATATATGCTAAAGTGGGCCGGGTTGGGATGAGATTTTTCCTGTGTTTGGTGCCCCGTATGACCTGGGCCAGGTTAAAATGAGATGTTGTTTGGTTGTCCCGGTTCCACCGAGCCATGCTGAGAGCAGTGTCCAGTAACAGAAATTACAAGCAGGTCCGAAATCTTACACAAAGGACCTTATACAAAAAAATAAAAAGCAATCAAGTCCGTAGAAATTCCCAATCCCGGACATCTCCGGCGAGATGCTGGTCTCCGGCGGCTCGGGTCGTCGCCGGCGGTTGGGCTCGCCTCTGCGGCGGCGGTGGTGGTCTTCCAGCGCGGCAGCGCGAGGAGGATCCGGAGGCGGCGAGTTGTCCTGACCGAGGCGGCGGCCCGTCTTCTTCCACCGAGCGGCGGCCGCGAGGAGGCGACGCTGGGTTCGTCGTGCCCACAGGAGGAGGAGCCAGGCGGCACAGAGGAGGCTCTGCACCTCCGCTGACCGCCGGGACGGGCGGGCCGGCCGGGGCGCGCAGGCGCTCCATCCGCCCAGGGTCTGCTCAGCGGGGGCAAGTGAACAATGTTCACCCGGGGTGGCCGACGGCGCGGCGAATCGTTGTGCGACAGTGTTCTGCGGGGACGAGCCAGCCTGGACGAGCTGAGAAGCTCGATTCTCACTTCCCAACCGGGCACTGCCCACGCGACCCGACGCAGGCTACCAAACAAGAACTAAGCAGGTCGGCCAGGCTGAGGTGAGAATCTGTGAGTTCACCCGGGCTACCAAACACGCCCTAAATAGACAAAGGCACATTATTCTGTCTGAAACATATCTTAACCTAGGGCCGCTGTCGGGGAAGCGTCCCTAGAGCAAGGCGTTTTGCTCTGCTGTTTTACCTTGCTAACCAGATAAAACAGTAGAGTACATGTGACTAGGGACGAAAACGGAGCGGAATCCTTCTGACTTTTTCGCAGAAAAACGAAAGAGCACATGTGACTAGGGACGAAAACGGAGCTGGAATCCTCCTGACAGAAAAACGGAAAGGAAATACGGAAAAGGAATTTTGAGAAATGGATACAAAAATAGAAAAAATTATGTGGAAACGGAAACAAATACGGAACATCGTATTCCGGCAGAACCATCACGGAACTTTTGCTCTGCAAAGCCCAATTCAAGAGCCAAAAAAATCCAATGAACACATTTAGGCCTAACCAAAAATATGAGAATAGGTCACGTTTAGAACGCACATACTCGCATCTCATCTCCTTCTCTAGTCGCGTTCCCTATTCCCAGTACACTAGTTCATCGTCGCACTAGGGCTAGGACAATTCCCAATTGTTGTTTGTCAAAGTGGTTGGGTAGTTCTTAGTTCGTTATATCAAGAGTTTTTTATGTGTGATTTTATCTTAAAAAATTGACAATTATGTCGTTTTATTTGAGTTTTCCTACATGATTCAAGGGGTCTATTGGTTCCGGTAAAGATCCAATTTATGTTCCGTGTCCACGCCATATTCAATCTGTATTTGTTTCCGACAATATTTGTTTTCGTATATGTTTCTGTTGTTACCTTATTCGTTTTCGCTTCCATAAAAAATATGGAAACAAATGTGGCGCCACTGAGTTCCGTCCGTATCCGCTCCGTTTTCATCCCTACCTGTGACAAATGCCTCCTTGTACTCCAGTAGCAAAGGGTGCATCCGCGGGATTAGCCGGTTGCCCGAATCCCCTCTTTCTGTTAGAACTGGCGGTGCGTCCAGTGTTGGTTGAGCCAGATCTTAGGAAAATTGGGGTTTATGTTTGCACCGGACGCACCTCGGAGTTTGTCGATGCACATTGGCAATACCCAAAAATAATATGGATTAGTGTAATATTGATAAAAGAAAACATAGTAGGCAAAAACAGGACATTGGCAATACCCAAAAATTAGCAACCATAAAAATAAAAATTACCATTCTTTATCATGGCCAAAAATCGGTTGGTGTTATCAATTCAACTTTACCACCAGTCCTGAATCAACTAAAATCTGGGGCCAAACTCGTGTTTTTTTTTTTTTTGACACTTACATATAGATAGGATGGTGGAAAAGATATTGCGTACATTCAGCAGGTTATTTCATTTGAATACCACCGAACTAATTTTATATTGCAGTACGCCAGTACGTAACAAATAAGATTATTAAGCATTCTTTTATTCATGAAGTTCGACTGCTGATTCAGGCGGGCAGTCGGGGTTGCAGCTTGGGCAATGTTCTTGGCAGTCTTTCATGGGATTCTTGGTACGCCAACACGGCGTGTCCGGCAGTGTGAGACAACAATAGCACTCGTCGGTCCAGGCTTCACTTTTGTCATTGCAGTTCCGTTGGAGACACCATTTCGTGGCAATTCTGCTGTCATCTAATGAGGAGGCCGCGATAGTAGCATTAACATGACTGTCTTGGTAGCTTCTTCCAGCCTCAGAACGACCTACTACATTTAATGAAATCAACATTACGTGTTTGCCTTAAGAAAATAAACTAGCTGCAAGAATAGATATGTATAATATGATAATGATGAAAATTAAATGCTTACATTGTCCAAGCAGAACAAGGCAACCGATGAACAAAATAATAATCATGTGCACAAGGCTGCTCCCTTTCATGCTTGATCTTCAACTGGTGAACAATGTAATTAACTTTGCGAGAGAAGGTTATTTCCGATGAAAACCGAGAGAGAGAGAGAGAGAGAGAGGTCTCTCACCTCAATATATATATCCTAATAAAAGGACAATATCCTACATTCCATACATGATGCACCTGCAACACGAAACGATATCTCTACGATTTGCAGATCGGACAAATATAGTACTCATGCGGATTTTGCGAGATACAATATGAGATGCTCCTAATTATATGTGAATCGCACAATTATAGTTATTCTAATGATGAGTACGTACACGACACGATTTGTTACCATGCATGCATAGTGTTAGAATCAGGAAGATTTTATACGTATAGTGATCACATAATCTGTGAGAATAGTTTTTTTAACTAATATATGCGAGATTAGTTACCATATATGGATCAGGTGAAATATTCATACGAGTCCAGTTTTACGAGGTTATTCACATCTACTCCCTCCATTCCATAATATAATCTTCCTAACACGTCTATGGAATGGAGGAAGCATAAATTAACCGACGAGATTAGTAACCATCCACGAAACAAAATTTCAAATTCTCAAACATAATAATTGTTTTGCAGACATGTGCATAATTTTTAGTTAATACATATATTTGGTTCTTGGTCTACAAAAGATGATTAATGTGTGGGTAAAAATGGACCTTCCTGTTGCTTTTATAGACCCACATTTTGTAGTTTTTGTGTACAATACTATCATACATATTTTGTAATATAACATTTGAATATATGTAAAACACATCTATATATACATATATTTCTGTGTGTGCGTGTGTGAAAAAAATCATCTTTCCTTTGAAACGTATAGATACCAGGCAGGAGGCACCATTGAGCTCAGGTCTCAAAAATCTGCACTCAAATAGAAAAAAACTATTTTGGATCCGGTGTTTCACAGAATACACACTCACAAAGCTACGGATATCAAGATTAGTTCCTTTCTGTTACACGTGCTCCACTACAGGTGCAGCACAAGAAAAAACCTAACCTCTGGCCATGTCTCCCCTGTCATCCGTCCGCCCCGCCGTTGCCAGAGGAAGCTCACGGGAAAACCCCGCTCGGCGGACGATCGTGGCGGGCTGTCATTCCCTCCCATAATCGGGACCACCAGCCGAGCGCGGCATGCGGCCCTAGACGACATCATACTCGGCGGAGCTTGAAACCAGTGCGACGAGCCGACGACCCTAGAGATATTTGGTAGTGGCATGGTTGTGGTGGCTGTAAGAGCAAAACGGCAACTGCTATGGATCCGGATAGCTGTCAACGACAAGAGGATCGAACATGAATGCTTAGTAGTGGCGTGTCCGAGACACATCACTGATATGGCGCCACCGGTAAATGTTACAACTGGCTTGCGTCCAGCACGCCACTAGTAGTAAAAACCTTAGTGGCTTGCCCTGTCCAACACGCCACTAATAAGGTTACTAGTAGTGTGCCTAGTGCATGCCATTAGTAATATAAACATTAGTTGTGTGCCCGTATCGACACGCCGCCAGTACATTTTACTAGTGGCATGTGTGTGACATGACACTAATATACACACATTACACCGACTATATGACTCTCAATGTTTGCACAATATAATTATTTATCAATATAAAAAACATGAAACTTCATAGCTAGGTAAGTTGGAAGAACGTTAACCAATTACTCAAGAATCACACCATCGCCACTCTGCTTTTACATAGCTAACAGTCCCTACGGTTATAGTATAACCTAATAAAGGGGTGAACACCATCTATTGTGTTGAAATGCTTGTTGTCACCCTGTCACCTTAAGTGTTCATGTACCTCCTCCGGACCTGCTGGTGCGCCATTAAATGGAGAGATGAAAATCCTATGTCAGCCTCCATTGGAGAAGAAAGAAATAGAATCAAGAGAGAAGGGAAGGAGAGAAAGTGAAAGGAAAAGTTTGAGATCAAACATCGGGTGTTCCCCACGTGGTTGTGAAGATCAACTACCTTATTTTTTTTCAAGCTGTGATTTCACCATCTTTAATGAGATTGTTCCAATCCCTAACTCTTGTGCACCAAATAGTGGGAAAAGATTTTGGTGGCTTTCCCCCTCAAGTTGTGGGGGTTTCCACTTAAAAAGATTGATTCCCCTATGTGTTAATTTGATGCTGCTGTTCTCAGAATCTCTCTCCTACGACAAATATTGTCTATCCCTAGGTGTGAGCTTCTGTCTTGAGGACAAATACTGTCTACCCCTGAGTGCGAGAGAAGTGTCTTGTTAGCTCCATAAATGTTTGAAGCATATGTTTACCTCCGTGATTGAAAAACAATCTGTAAGTTAGTATACAAGTGGTGTACGTTGTACTGTGCTAATATCCATTAAAGGTTAATCCATGTGCCCGGTATTTCCAACACAGTATATGTACCTCTCATATAACTAGGAGCAACATTTGTTTTAAGAAAATAAACTAGCTGCAATAATAGATATGCAATATGATAATGATGAAATGCTTGTGTTGTCCAAGCACAACAAGGCACCCGATGAACAACAGAGTAATCACGTTGAGAATGCTACTCCTTTCATGTTTGATCTTCAACCCCAGAAAGATCTAATGAATTTCAGCAGATAAGGGTCAGTTTTGATGAACTATAAGATCGAGAATTAGATAAAAAAGATATACATATATATATATCCCACACTACATACATGATAAACCTGCACAAAATTAGAGCAAAACAAAAGAAAAGCTATTTTTGATCCCCGGTATTAAAAATAAATAAATAAATAAACAATTTAAAACAACAACATAAATATTTTTTTAGCACATGTATGTACATATATATTTTATTAATACATATTTTACAAATATGTGGGTATAAATGATCTATCATTTTGGGAGTTTTAAAGCCTCTGTTGACTGCATTAGTGTTGGTGAAATAGGATCATACAAGATGTTAGGAGTATTGGTTTTCCTTAAGCGGTTGAGCTAGCGCCTATGCGTTGGACATGCCCTAACAACACACGTAGCCGGCACCCAACTGGTTTATGGTCAGGCCCAAGCAAACAACTCATACGAATCACATATGACACCGAAGCAAGCCACGGCTCCGTGATCACGGCGTCGGCTGAGATTAAAAATCTCAGTCGAATGAGATCTAGACAGTCCCTTATTAATAGGACCATGTCCTGCTCGATGAAACCTACTAGGCGAACATAGGTGGACGGCTCCTCCTCATGAACCTCGCGGAGCACGTCGACGGGCGGCGCCTCCTCGGGGACCTCGCGTACCACGTCGATGTTCAGATCCTCCTCTCGGACCATCAGTAGCTCTTCGAGGGATGGCACAGAGACATGAACATCGCCCACATCACGGGGCCGTCGCAAGCCACGACGGGGTGTGCTGCCCCGCTCCACGGTCGTTGCTGACACCTAACATAGATTTCCGACACAGAGAACATCACTAACATCAGTAGCTAGTCAATCATCGCCAACATCATGGGCTAATTAAACATAACTACTCAAACCTCGTCCTGCTCTGTGAAACCCATGACGCGCTCTGCTCGGCAAACACGAGATCAACGTAGTCATCGGCCACTGCCAAATAGTTTTGTGTGTGTGTTGGTAGGGTAGGTGGGGGCGCAAATGCCCCTACTCCTAAAGGCAGGGGGAAGTGAGTTATTTGCTGGATGCCGGTACACCCTTCCCTATCTACCATGTGCTAGGTGAAGGGTCGCAGCATCGAAAACAAAAAAAAATCCTACGCAAAGATAGCGGAATAAACCCAACATCTAGATCCGATCTACGAGAGGTTGGTAGCAAGAAGGAGATCGAATTTCATCCTAGAAGAAAACCGTGAGTGTTTTGTCGAGGCAGGGGTTGGCTAGTCGATCCCCGCAACTAGACTAGTCTAGTCGCGAGGAGATGTATTATCCAAGCGCCGCACGAGCAACGCCTCTGAGAGATCCACACGTACAGCTTGATGTAGACTCCACGTTCTTGATCCCGCAAGAGGTGGTGGATAAGCTCGCGAGATCAACAGCACGACGACGGTGGCGTGGTGTGTATGGTGGAGATCCGACAGAGCTTCGTCAAGCAGCTGTCGGGGAGAGAGGAGGAGGAGGTGGTGCGGCTAGGGTTTGGAGGGGGCGGCGGCTGGAGCACCTTGGGGTGGAGCAAAGGGTGCCGCACCCCCTCCCCTGCCCCTCCTTATATAGGAGGCCAAGGGGGTGCGCCCCATCCCCTCCTAGGGTCGGCGGCTAGGGGGCAACTTAACCCCCAAGCAAGCCCCCTAGGGTTAGGGTTATGGCCGGCTGGCCCCCTTCCCCTCTTGGGCGGCCCGCATGGGCCCCTTAGGGCATGGTGCGGCTGGCCCATTAGGCCAGTCCACCACCCCTTAATTCCATGTGGGCCCCATACTCCTATGGGCCCCACTTCTAGACCCCTCTAGAACCTTCTAGAACTTTCCAGTACTTTACCGATAAATTCCCGAACCTTTTCGAACCTCCGGAAACCCCTTTCCTTATATGAATCTTATTCTCCGGACCACTCCGGAACTCCTCGTGACGTCCGGGATCCTATTTGGGACTCCGAATCAATATTCTTTTTCACCATCATTTATCTCGAACCTTAAGTACATCGAACGTTAAGAGTGTGACTCTGCGGGTTCGTGAATATGTCATATTAATAGCGGGACCGGGATGCCCATATTAATTCCTACATATTCGATGAAGTACTTTACCAGTCGAACCACAATGTCCGGGATTCAGTTAATCCATATACGATTCCTTTTGTTTCACGATATATTACTTGTCCGAGATTCAATCCACCGATATCTCCATATCTGATTAATCTCGTTACCGACAAGTTCTCTTTACTCGTTCCCATAGAATAGGATCCCTTATGACTAACCACTTAGTCATATGCTTGCAAGCGTTTGGATGCTATACTACCGAGAGGGCCCAGAGATATCTATCCAACTGTTGGACGAACAAATCCCAGTCTTGAAACATGCCACCCAACAACCTATCATCGGAGAACCTGAAAGCCACCTTTATAATCACCCAGTTACGAAGTGACGTTTGATGTCCACAAAGCACTCCTGCGATAAGCGGGAGTAACATAATCTCATGGTCTAAGGAAACTATATTTGACATCTATTTAATTTGAGTCTTGTCCGTTATATCATCACCCATGATACAAACTTCGTTTATTAAGTGATTCATAAATCCATGGTTAGGAAACATCTAAGTATCTAACCATCACTTAATCAAACGAACTAGTCATAAGAGGAAAGACTAGGGACACATTACCGTTTATATTCCACACATGTATTTGTTTCCGCTTAATACAATTCTAGCATGGATATAAACATTTATCATGAACGGGAAATATGATTATCAATAACCTTTATTATTGCCTCTTGGGCAGATCTCCAACAGTCTCCCACTTGCACTAGAGTCAATAATCTAGTTTACATTTGTAGCAATCTAACACCCATGGCCTCTCGGTGTTGATCATGTTTTGCTCGTGGAAGAGGTTTAGTCAATGTGTCTGCCACATTCAGATCCGTATGCACCTTGCAAATCTCTATGTCACCATCCTTGACATTCGCACGCAAATTGTGATAGCGGCGCTTAATATGCTTGGTATTCTTGTGTAAAGTCGGGTCCTTGGCAAGAGCTATTGCACCTGTATTATCACAGTACAGGGCCAGAGGTCTTGACGCACTTGGAACCACGCTCAGCTCTGAGAGGAACTCCTTCATCCAGACTGCTTCACTTGCTGCCGACGAGGCCGCAACATACTCCGCTTCTGTTGAAGATTTCGCCACCACGCTCTTCTTGGAACTCCTCCAACTCACAGCGCCACCATTCAGAATAAACACGTATCCGGACTGAGACTTAGAATTATCCGGATCTGTGTCCCAACTAGCATCGACGTAACTCCTTACGACAAGCTCTTGGTCACCTCCATACACGAAAAACATTTCCTTAGTTCTATTTTGATACTTAAGGATATTCTTGACAGCTGTCCAGTGTTCCACTCCTGGATCACTTTGGTACCTGCTAGTGAAACTTACAGCATGGCACACATCTGTTCTAGTACATAGCATGGCATACATGATAGAGCCTATCACAGAGGCATAAGGAACATTGTTCATTATCTCTCTATCTTCTGCCATAACAGGACTCTGAGTCTTACTCAGAACCTTTCCTTGCAACATTGGTAAGAACCCCTTCTTTGATTTTTCCATTCTGAACTTCTTCAGAACCTTGTCAAGGTATGTACTTTGTGAAAGCCCTATTAGGCGCTTTGACCTATCTCTATAGATCTTTATGCCTAAAATATACGCTGCTTCGCCAAGGTCTTTCATTGAAAAACTCTTATTCAAATATGCCTTTACACTTTCAAGCAGTGTAACATCATTTCCAATTAATAATATGTCATCCACATATAGTATTAGAAATGCAACTGAACTCCCACTCACTTTGTTGTAAATACAGACTTCTCCATAAGTTTGGACAAATCCAAACCCTTTGATCACTTCATCAAACCGGAGATTCCAACTCCGCGATGCTTGCTTCAGTCCATAGATGGATCTCTGAAGTTTGCATACCTTGTTAGCATCCTTTGGATCAACAAAACCTTCGGGCTGCACCATGTACAACTCTTCCTTAATATGACCATTAAGGAACGCGGTTTTCACATCCATTTGCCAAATTTCATAATCATAAAAAGTGGCAATTGCTAATATAATCCGAACAGATTTTAGCATCGCTACGGGTGAGAATGTCTCATCGTAGTCAACTCCTTAAATTTGTCGGAAACCCTTTGCGACAAGTCGAGCTTTATACACGGTGACGTTTCCGTCAGCGTCTGTCTTTCTTTTGAATATCCATTTGTTCTCAACGGCCTTACGGTTGTTTGGTAAGTCCACCAAAGTCCATACTTGGTTTTCATACATGGATTCCATTTCGGATTTCATGGCTCCTAGCCATTTATCGGAGTCTGGGCTCATCATTGCTTCCTCATAATTCGCAGGTTCATCATTGTCCAACAACATGACACTCATGACGGGGTTGTACCAATCAGGAGCAGTACGTTCCCTCGTTGATCTGCGAGGTTCAATAGCAACTTTGACTGGAGTAGCATGATCAACATCATTTGCTCCTTCTTCAGGTGGCGATGGCTGTTCTGGAACAACTTCCAGTTTTGCGCTACTCGGCATCTCAAGAACAGGTTCGATAACCTCGTCAAGCTCTATTTTCCTCCCACTCACTTCTTTCGAGAGAAACTCCTTCTCTAGAAAGGAACCATTCTTGGCAACGAAAATCTTGCCTTCGGTTCTGTGGTAGAAGGTATACCCAATAGTTTCCTTAGGGTATCCAATGAAGACGCATTTTTCCGATTTGGGTTCGAGCTTATCAGGTTGAAGCTTTTTCACATAAGCATCGCAACCCCAAACTTTGAGAAATGATAACTTTGGCTTCTTGCCAAACCATAACTCATATGGAGTCGTCTCAACGGATTTTGATGGAGCCCTATTTAAAGTGAATGCGGCTGTCTCTAATGCATAGCTCCAAAATGATAGTGGCAGATCTGTGTGAGACATCATAGATCGCACCATATCCAATAAGGTTCGATTACGACGTTCATACACACCATTACGCTGTGGTGTTCCGGGTGGCGTGAGTTGTGAAACAATTCCACACGTCTTTAAATGCATGCCAAACTCGTAACTCAAATATTCGCCTCCACGATCGGATCGGAGAAACTTTATTTTCTTGTTACGATGATTCTCAACTTCGCTCTGAAACTCTTTGAACTTTTCGAACGTTTCAGACTTGTGTTTCATTAGGTAAATATACCCATATCTACTCAAATCATCGGTGAATGTCAAGAAGTAACGATATCCACCGCGTGCTGCAACACTCATCGGACCACACACATCGGTATGTATGATTTTCAACAAGTCTGTTGCTCTCTCCATCGTGCCGGAGAAGGGTGTTCGAGTCATCTTACCCATAAGGCATGGTTCGCAAGTTTCAAATGATTCAAAATCAAGTGAATCCAAAAGTCCATCAGAATGGAGTTTCTTCATGCGCTTTACACCAATGTGACCCAAACGGCAGTGCCACAAATATGTGGTATCATCATTCACTTTGCATCTTTTGGCATCAATGTTATGAACATGTGTATCACTACTATCGAGATTCAATAGAAATAAACCATTCCTCTCAGGCGCATGACTATAAAAGGTATTATCCATATAAATCGAAATACCAAAGTTTTCAGACTTAAATGAATAACCGTCTCGCAATAAACAAGATCCAGATACAATGTTCATGCTTAACACAGGCACATAATAACAATTATTAAGGTTTAAAACTAATCCCGAAGGTAAATGCAGAGGGAGTGTGCCGACAGCGATGACTTCAACTTTTGATCCATTTCCAACGCGCATCGTCACCTCATCCCTTGCCAAGCGTCGACTATTCCGCAGCTACTGTTTCGAGTTACATATATTAGCAACCGAACCAGTATCAAATACCCAGGTGCTACTATGATCACTTGTTAAATACACATCAATAACTTGTATATCATATATACCTTGTTTGACGGTGCCAGCCTTCTTGTCTGCCAGATACTTGGGGCAGTTCCGCTTCCAGTGTCCAGTTCCCTTGCAGTAGAAGCACTCAGTATTAGACTTAGGGCCCTTCCTTGACTTCCTCGCAGGCACGGCAGCTCGCTTGCCGTCCTTCTTGAGGTTGTCTCTTTTGCCCTTTTTCTTGAAACTAGTGGTCTTGTTGACCATCAACACTTGATGCTCCTTCTTGATTTCCACTTCCGCGGTCTTTAACATCGCGAAGAGCTCAGGAAGAGTTTTCTCCATTCCTTACATGTTATAGTTCATCACAAAGCTTTTGTAGCTAGGTAGAAGTGACTGGAGAACATGGTCAATCCCCAACTCATTGGGAATCACAACACCCAGCTGCGCCAAGCGATCACCGTACCCAGACATCTTGAGCACGTGTTCACTGACGAAGCTGTTCTCTTCCATCATACAGCTAAAGAACTTAGAAGAGGCTTCATACCTCTCCACCTTGGCTTGAGTCTGAAACATAGCTTTCAGATCAACTATCATCTGATGAACGCCATGGTGCTCAAAACGCTTTTGAAGCTTAGGTCCTAAGGCGTACAACAGACCGCACTTAACTATCTCGTGGTCCTCAGAGCGGGCTGCCCAGACGTTCCTAACATCTTCAGCCGCTCCCTCTGCTGGAGCCTCACCTAGCGGTGCATCTAGGACATATAGTTTCTTGGCAGCAGTGAGGATAATCTTCAGATTCATAAACCAATCTGAGAAATTGCTTCCATTGTCTTTCAGCTTGTCTTTCTCTAGGAACGCGTTAAAATTCATGGTGATGTTGGGAAGGGCCATTGATCTACAACATTATTTGCAAGGTATTTAGACTATGTTCATGATAGATTGTTCAAAAGCTAATCTAATTATAAAACGAACTCCCACTAAACTCAACATCCCTCTGGTTGTTTAGTGACACACGATCCAAAATCCACTACACCACAACCGATCATCACGTGAAGTGGTGTAGTTTCAAAAAGGTGAACATCTCCATGTTGATCATATCATTCATATGACTCGTGTTTAGCCTTTCGGCTCTTGTGTTCCGAGGCCATGTCTGTACATGCTAGGCTCGTCAAGGAAACCGTAGTATTTCTGCATGTGCAAACTGGCTTGCACCCGTTGTATGTGAACATAGAATCTATCACACCCGATCATCACGTGGTGCTTCAAAACGACGAACTTTGGCAACGGCGCATACTAGGGGAGAACACTTCTTGATATTAACGTGAGAGATCACCTTATCATGCTACCGTCGAGATCGTATCTAAGCATAAACCATAAGGTGCATAAAAGGATTAACATCACATGCAATTCATAATATTGTGACATGGTATAGCCTTTTATTGTGCCTTTGATCTCCATCTCCAAAGCACCAGCATGATCTCCATCATCACCAGCTCGTGGCGGGGGGCCACTACCATGATTGCCTCCACCAACTATTGCAACTACTACTATGGCTACCTTAGCAATAAAGTAAAGCAATTACATGGCGTTTTTAAAGTGACACGCAGGTCATACAATAAATATGAGACAACCATAAGGCTCATGCCGGTTGCCGTACTCATCGACATGCAAGTCATGATAATTACAAAACATGATCATTGAATACAACACATAATCACATCTTGGGCTATACCACATCACAAACCCTGCAAAAACAAGTTAGACGTCCTCTACTTTGTTTATGCAATTT
Organism: Puccinellia tenuiflora; assembly: GCA_012064385.1. Lineage (NCBI taxonomy): Eukaryota > Viridiplantae > Streptophyta > Magnoliopsida > Poales > Poaceae > Puccinellia > Puccinellia tenuiflora. The sequence goes on along the minus strand of QRDG01001120.1, from coordinate 38,615 downwards.
TTACGTGGCTTCTAATGGGTCATTAGATAGAACCGTTCTAATCTACGCAAAGCCACAACGGTGAAAAAATAGTTGCTTATTTACTCATCCTTTTGAAAGGACTTCCATTGAAAATTGCATCTTCACTAAAGCAAGAGAAACAGACACTCGCCAGCCACTTATGCAAAACAAGTTGCATGTCAGTCGTGGAACCGGTCTTCGTGCGTGGACGAGTAAGGTTGGTCCGGGCCGCTTCAATCTCACAGTACCGCAAATATGCAAAGTGCACGCTAGAAGGTAGCAACATAAAATATCAACGCCCACAACACTTGTGTCTAATCGCACCAACATCTACGAATAGATCTAGCCTCTGATACCACTGAAGGGTCGCAGCATAGAAAACAAAACAAAAATTTCCTACGTAAAGATAGCGGAATAAACCCAACATCTAGATCCGATCTACGAGAGGTTGGTAGCAAGAAGGAGATCGAATCTCACCCTCGAAGAAAACCGTGAGTGTTTTGTCGAGGCAGGGGTTGGCTAGTCGATCCCCGCAACTAGACTCGTCTAGTCGCGAGGAGATGTATTATCCAAGCGCCGCACGAGCAACGCCTCCGAGAGATCCACACGTACAGCTCGATGTAGACTCCACGTTCTTGATCCCGCAAGAGGTGGTGGAGAAGCTCGCGAGATCAACAGCACGACGACGGTGGTGTGGTGTGTATGGTGGAGATCCGACAGGGCTTCGCCAAGCGGCTGTCGGGGAGAGAGGAGGAGGTGGTGCGGCTAGGGTTTGGAGGGGGGCGGCGGCTGGAGCACCTTGGGGTGGAGCAAAGAGTGCCGCACCCCCGCCCCTGCCCCTCCTTATATAGGAGGCCAAGGGGGTGCGCCCCATCCCCTCCTAGGGCCGGCGGCTAGGGGTCAACTTTCCTCCCAAGCAAGCCCCCTAGGGTTAGGGTTATGGCCGGCTAGCCCCCTTCCCCTCTTGGGCTGCCCGCATGGGCCCCTTAGGGCATGGTGCGGCTGGCCCATTAGGCCAGTCCACCACCCCTTAATTCCATGTGGGCCCCATACTCCTACGGGCCCCACTTCTAGACCCCTCTAGAACCTTCTAAAACTTTTCGGTACTTTACCGATAAATTCCCGAACCTTTTCGAACCTCCGGAAACCACTTTCCTTATATGAATCTTATTCTCCGGACCACTCCGGAACTCCTCGTGACGTCTGGGATCCTATTTGGGACTCCGAATCAATATTCTTTCTCACCATCATTTATCTCGAACCTTAACTACATCGAACGTTAAGTGTGTGACTCTGCAGGTTCGTGAATATGTCATATTAATAGCGGGACCGGGATGCCCATATTAATTCCTAAATATTCGATGAAGTACTTTACCAGTCGAACCACAATGTCCGGGATTCAATTAATCCATATACGATTCCTTTTGTTTCACGATATATTACTTGTCCGAGATTCAATCCACCGATATCTCCATATCTGATTAATCTCGTTACCGACAAGTTCTCTTTACTCGTTCCCATAGAATAGGATCCCTTATGACTAACCACTTAGTCATATGCTTGTAAGCGTTTGGATGCTATACTACCGAGAGGGCCCAGAGATATCTATCCAACTGTTGGACGAACAAATCCCAGTCTTGAAACATGCCACCCAACAACCTATCATCGGAGAACCTGAAAGCCACCTTTATAATCCACAAAGCACTCCTCCGATAAGCGGGAGTAACATAATCTCATGGTTTAAGGAAACTATATTTGACATCTATTTCATTTGAGTCTTGTCCATTATATCATCACCCATGATACAAACTTCGTTTATTAAGTGATTCATAAATCCATGGTTAGGAAACATCTAACCATCACTTAATCAAACGAACTAGTCATAAGAGGAAAGACTAGGGACACATTACCGTTTATATTCCACACATGTATTTGTTTCCGCTTAATACAATTCTAGCATGGATATAAACATTTATCATGAACGGGAAATATGATTATCAATAACCTTTATTATTGCCTCTTGGGCATATCTCCAACACTAGGGCATCATACATCTCCCACAGTGTCGCGCTCCTCCATCGGCGGTGGCCATGACGCCGTCCTCCACGTCGGCGCGTCCCTCATGACGTTGTCGGAGGTGCTCCACCGGGAGAGACGGTGACAACTGGTCATGTGCCCGGCGATGGAAAACCCTACCCGTCGGGTTGAGACTCGGATGACCTGGGGTGACGAGAAAAAACTATGTGTTCCCAGGAGGAGAGATGGGGGTGCTGGGAGGAGCATTTTCCACTTGATAACGGTTCATTCTTCGGGTACTTTGGAAAAACAAAATTTACGTGAAAAGAGACGCAGCTAAGCCGGTTGATAAGCTGAAAAGAACTGCCCCCTAAGCCGAGTCCTTCAACCTTAGAGATGGTCGTTGCGTAGCGTTATTTTGCCGCATGTACACTGACAGCGGGATTTGCGTGTATGAATAATTACGAAAGCTCGCAAGTTAGCGATTTATGCTCTATGAAGAAGAAAAATGTATCTAGAAGTTGCAATTAAGCGATTGTTTCCCACAAGACCATGTACAATGCAAGGTGCCTAGCTACTCCTAGGTGTTTAATTAGAAAAATAAACCAGGCTCATTCCTATATGAGAGATGTTTAGTTAAGCATTTCCCTAGTATAAATAAACACTAATGCTTAATTGAATCTGATTTATTTTTCTAAACATCTTTATAAGCACCTTGTATTGTACATGTCCTAGCGTGGTGTTTTATGAAACCGCATTCCGCGTGTGTTGCGGTTTTTTCTGGTGTTTACCCGAAATCGTATAAACATCTCTCGCTTCCCAGACTTGCTTACTGAATCACGCATCGTGTCGCTGCCCCGGTGGGGGTAGTACTAGTGGCACGCACACACGCTCATGACATGACACGCACGCACGTCTGTGATCTACCTCCCGTTGCGTTACTCAACAGCCCGTGCTCTGCTCTGCTCTGCCAGTGCCCGTGTCGCGGCGTACGTAACGGAAAGCCTTGAAGCGGCGAGGTTCCCGTCCCGCGTTTCGATCCACCTCCCTTGCAAGCAACGGGGATTCGTTTCGGTTTCAGAGGTTCTTCTTCCTTGCAAGCCAAGTGCAAGGCGCTGGCCGACCAAAAACGCCCCGGCACGCCCGATCCATGTCGTCACGCCGCGCCGTGCATTCCCCGCGAGATTCCTTTAAAATTCCCTCGCCGTTCGCGCTACCCGGCACACATCGCATTCTACTCCTCCCGATCGATTCACACATAGACATAGCCAAGATTCCTCGGAGCAAGATCGGGGGCAATCAATGGCGGCGGCGGGGGCAACACAGCACGACGCGATCGTCGCGGAGAACGAAGAGCACGACGTTCAGGTCCACGTCGACGAGGAGCGCCCTCTCCTGGAGAAGCGACCGCGCGCCGTCCTCCTCGGCGATGGCACCGGCGACGGCGGCGCGATGAGCCCGATGCAGAGGGCGATTAGCCAGACGTACCAGAGCACGGCGCACCTGGCGACGCTGCTGCCGACGGGCACCGTGCTGGCGTTCCAGCTCCTCTCCCCGCTCGTCACCAACAACGGCCACTGCCTCGCCTCCAACCGCGCCATGGCGGCCACGCTCGTCGCGCTCTGCGCGCTCTCCTGCTTCGTGCTCTGCTTCACCGACAGCTTCCGCGACGGCAAGGGCGCCGTGCGGTACGGCTTCGCCACGCTCCGGGGGCTCTGGGTCATCGACGGAGGCTCGCCGCTCGACGCGCAGGCCGCCGCCGGGTACCGGTTGCGGTTCCTGGACCTCGTGCACGCCGTCGTCACCGTGATGGTGTTCGCGGCGGTGGCGCTGTTTGACCAGAACGTGGTGTCCTGCTTCTACCCGGTGCCGTCCGAGGACGTGAGGCAGGTGCTCACCGTGCTGCCAATAGCCATTGGGGTCGTCGGGAGCATGCTATTCGTTACCTTCCCGACCAAACGTCATGGCATCGGCTTCCCGCTCTCGCAACACTGATGTTTGAATACTCCGAGAGTATGCAATTCTGCTGCATTTTCTCGAAAATTTGACAACAAATGTCAAGTTGTAAAGATAACAAATATATGTACGATAATTGGTTTTCATTGTTGTGTTAACTTTGGTACATTCTACGATTTATTTAGCCTCCTGGATATCTTGGAACTTTTATCTGCTTGTCGGAAGATAAAAAAGTCGACTTGTCTAGCTTAAAATAGGATCCGAAATCCATATTTCTATGTCAACATGCTTAGTTGTAGATTAGTTTATCCAACGGATGATGGTAGTTACATATTTTCAACATTTTGCGTAGTTTTAGAAGAAATAAAAAGTGCACTTGTGCATCTCGAGTTCGATACAACGTACCTAGCACTATGTGTCCTGGCCCGTGAAACAAGAAAAAAGACTTTGACAAAGGGGGCTTGACGACTAACTAGAGTAGTTGACACTCCGTACAATCTAGATAATTCTATATAACAATACCTTAACTGATAGACTTGTAGGCTGGAAATTATAAACATTAGCCGATTTATTTCCTAATTCATACGCTATAAGTCTATCAAGCTCTGAAGATACTTACATATACCATGAGAAAGGAATATAACCGTACCATAATATATAAGGCACATGAGGTAATGTGGGTAGTGTAATAATATTGGCTAGATTTGCAGTGAATGAAATCCATTGTAACAATAGTTTTTCTCAAATACCACAAACTAAATAATGACCAATTTCTTTGACAAAATGTAGTTTTAATTCAGCATAAGAAATTCATTTGTAAGAATAAATATTGTAAAAAAACATGAAACAAATGTAGCTTACTATGCAAATGCGATGTTTTATTTGTTAATTACGCTAGTTACTTAGAAATAGTATTGAACATAGTGTATCGAAATATATATCTATATAAAACATATAAAAATAAAAAAGATTGGTATAAATATGTGACATCTTAATTTGTTGGCGGCCCCATACTGGTTAATGGATTTAGAATCAATGAGAACCAACTAGCCCCCTTCATTGATGTTCTCAACCCACTAGCAGGAGACTCTAAAATAACTATCCTCATTGTCGTGTATACCTTGTTTTTAGATTAACAAGGAGGCCTTCCCTGCTCCATTGCATCAACGAATTTTCTCTCCTTTGAATTTCCATAGATATGGATGTCTCGACTGCGGAATGAAGGACAGCCGCCCAGTGGTGTTGTACGTAGTGGTAATAGTACGCGCCCCGCTCCGAAACAAAGAAAAAGTTGCTCATTTCTATTTGTCTTGTTGCAGCTAAAAAACCAAAAGCGAGACTTCCCCGTTCCTAGAGCACAGTTCTTAAACCCGGCAAGTATCATCAAAACGCCTCATCAGTAAAAGCCACCAAAAATGAACTTACTATAACCTCCTACTCAGCTACTTGCATTATCGCAGCAACATTATAGCTTAAGCCACTATCCGTCACAGCACCACATGGATCGTCGTGTACACCTTGTACCTAGTGTCATCCAAGAAAACAAGACATATGATCACTCCTAAGCCTACAAAAATGATGAACAACAATTAGGTTGTTCATCCTGATTTTGCAAACTACCTTGAGAAGAAGAAGAGAAGGTGGTGTTGATCCATATATGAAAATCTATTTAAAATGCTTATCGATGAAGATAATTTTGATCCAACCTATGTCATCTTCATTCAAATTATGAAAAAAGAAGATGTTGTTGACATCCCTACTACAAGTGCAAAGAAGTTCAAGAACAAAGATGCTTTAGATTCAAACTTCGCCAAAAGAGTTGAGGTGCTGAGGAAAGCTAATGGTATAGATCCAGACAAGGCGACCTTCATTCTGATGAATATGGAAAAGAATGGTATTGAGCTAGACTTTTCCGAATATCTTCTATGAAAGAACCAAAATTTGATGTTGAGATGAAGAACAAATAAGTTGCCGACGGTGACACTTAAGAGTATTCAACTGTGTTTTTGATATGCCAAACCCCATGCATGAGAACCTGCTGTTCAGAGGTATGAACAACAACACCACTTTAAATGTGTACATGCATATCACATGTGGAGCACTATAGTAATATTGCTTGCATTTGTTTGTAGGGCCTTGTAATGTTTTCTTGATTGTGATAAGAGACTTTGATAAGCATTGCATGTTTTGGAAATGACATGTGCCTGACATAGGAGGAAGAGTAATTGCCTGATGATTTTTGTGAGTCTGCTGGAGGTGGGCAACACACCATAAAGTTCTACGTGCCCAGGATGACCAACTCGAATGTGATTCCTAGAAATTGCAAAATGTTAAGATGATATTCATGTGTTACATAGTCACATTACTTTTATGCAGACATAAAATACAAAATGCAAAGTGATATTTATGTTGACCATCCAAATCTCACCAACAGAAACATGACATTTGGGAATATGGCATTAATTGACCACTTAGGAAATGAGGATCGAAAGAAGATAAGTTGGAATACTCGCAAGGAAAACTTCTATCAAAATAAGCTTCCCTCATAGAAAATTAATTTCCCCTTCAACAAGAAATTTTCTTAATAATATGATCACTGATTGGGTGAGATCCTTTGTTGAGCTTACCACATGTGAAGAAACACCCAAGTATTGACACTAGGTTACAAGAAAATATTTGAGGGAAATCTATGGCCGTAGCATTAGATAGATTAATGGTCATCAAGACATGATTATGATAATTAAGTTTTATGCAAGAAATACCCATAAAATAGGTAAGTAACCATTTTAAATTCTGGCCATACGAGTATCTGGTAAAAAAAAGGGTTTCTTAAGAATATAGGAGGTCGATGACACCATTTGTAGAAGCAAACATATGATAAAATTGTCGGCAACTGTTTTAAAAAGTATTTTTGTGAACACATCAGCATGAAGGTTTAACAACAGAGGAGAGAGGGGCCCCTATTTTAAACCTTTACCAACAAAAAAATATTCATTATTAAAATCATTAATCATAATGAAGAAATATCCTTTTGTAAGATTTTGAGAGACCAACCCCTAAATATGGTTCCAAAACCTCTTGATAACAACATTTTATCAAGAAAATCGATATTTACACAATCATAAGCTTCTCATACTCTATTTTCAAAACTAGACCAAAGGAGTGAGATCTACGAATTTCATGAATGATTTCATTAGTAGAAACGACGCACTCAAGGATGAACTTAAATTTTCATAAAAGCATATTGGGTAGCATAACGTGTTAGATCCACGAACAGTCCTATTAGTCATAATTTTGGTGAGTTTTTTCAGAGAACAATTCTCAAAACTGATAAGATTTTTTCATCTCTCTAGTTCCTCGATCTTTGGGATTAAGGTTACGATTAAGAAATATAGACGAAAAATATCAAGAGAACCAAACCAAAGTAAGCATATAGAGCCATAAAGTGCTTAATTAGATCCAAAATCTCTGATAAAATAAAAGGATAACCCATCTAGGACCAGGTGCATCATTGACATAAGATCCAAAATAGCTAACCCAACTTCCTCTTTGGAAAAGGTCTCTTGAAAGAGGCATTTTCCTCATATGTAACAAGATCACTAGGGTGCAAAAAATCAGCACCAAAGATGGACATTTGGTTGGGCTTAAAATACCTTTTTTTAATAAAAACCGGAGGCAATAACTAGCATGCCATTTATTTGTAAAAAGTGACTAGCTAAAATCAAACACTCACCCAATATCATGCTTCCATTTTTTGAAAACACCCAAAATTTTATTATATTTGAGAAATATTAAGGAACATAAAGCAAGTTGGTGAAGGGACAGTTGTCCCAAACATTACAAAAAGGCCCCTGCACAACAAAGAAAATACATAAAAGTCCACACCGAGCACGTCTTCAACATCACTGTCTTCTCCATCGCGCTCCCTCGTTCCATCTCTATAGCACAAACCGCAAAAGAAAGACAAAACCTTGTCAACTTCCACCAAGCTTGCGAAAGCCGTCGACGCCACGGGTTTTGAAAACGCCAAGTCACCCGCCCAGATGGCAGAAGATCCGAGAGTAAGAACATCGGCCGAGGATATCCCCGCGCACTGCGGGCCAACCCACCACCGCCAATGTACGGAGAGTAGGAGGAGCACGGATAGCCTCGACGGAGAGGGAGAAACAACCACCCCTCGGCAACACAACTTCACGAACCTCGACACACCGATGCAACAAGCACACGCCAAACCACAGGATCCCTCCCCTTGGCCACAGAAGATCCAGCCCCAGTTCTACGTCGCCAGGAACATCTATGAACACGCACGCACGCGCTAGCAGGCAAAGCAAAGCACATACCCGTCCCATCTAATCTCCTCCCGAGAAGAAATTTCCACCGGACAGACGCCCACGCACCGTCCAGGCCCGAATCCGCGCGTCATTATTCCCATTAACAACAGCAGCAGCAGCAAGAGCAGGGGAGGAGCAAAAATAATAAAAGTCGGAGAGGCATCAGGGCGAGCGAAAAGGGTTTTTATTAGCATGGAACAGCAGCATCAGCAGCCAGCAATCCAAATCGATCCAGTGGCCTCCCCTGTTGCTCCTCTTCTTTCACAATCGTCGCGTCATAGTCTTCGTCCTCCCCCCTCTCCTCTTCCGCGCGCGCCCCGCTCCGGACCTCCCTCGGATCCTCGTCTTCGTGGAGCGGATCGAGCCGCGCGTCGGCGTCGGCGTCGGGCGGGCGGGTCTGGTCGGCGAGCGGAATTTGAGGGGTAGGGAGGAGGAGGGCTAGGTTTTTGGCGAATCTAGGTCTCGATCGGCGGATCGATCGATCGGTTGAGGAGGGATGGATTCCTCCGGCGAGGGAGGAGACGAGGGAACCGGGCCGGCGCCGGGGAGCCCTGCCCAGGGGTCGTCGTTGCCTGCCGCGCGGGGTGGAGCCGGTGGCGCCTCTGGATCCAGCGGGAGGCTGCCGGCGAAGCGCGTGATGAAGACGCCCTACCAGTTGGAGGTTCTCGAGAGGACCTACACAGGTTCGCCAACGGTTTCTGAGCATTCTGATTTTCTTGGGTTTCGTTGCTGCTTGTTTCACACGATTTTTGTATCGAATCATACTAGTATGCACGCTCTGAGGGATTTAGTTCTGTTTGTGATGATGCAGAGGACCCGTACCCGAACGAGACGACGAGGGTGGAGTTGTCTGTGAGGTTGGGGCTGACGGACAGGCAGCTGCAGATGTGGTTCTGCCACCGGCGCCTCAAGGACCGTAAGCTGCCTGGGAAGAGGCAACAGCAGGAGGAAGAGGTTGCTGTGCCAGTCATGGCGCCCCCGCCCATGCTGCAGCCACACAGCGAGCTGACGGTGGGCTCTGCTAGCATGTATGGTCAACAGCTGCTGCCCCTCTCCCGGAGAGGACCTGGCCGCTCGTCGGCTGTGCCGAGGATTTCTGCTCCAGAGGTTGGGAGGAGGTACTATGAGCCGCAGCAAGTTATGCTGCATCCGTTGGCACCAGTGCAGCTCACGCGAGCTGCACAACAGGTGATCGATGATGTGGAAAAGCTCATAGGGGAGCCGCTGAGGGAGGATGGGCCAATACTTGGTCTCAGCTTTGATCCGCCTCCTCCTGGTGCATTTGGAGCGCCTATTGGTACGAGTGTTATGCCCACGGGCTTCCATTTTGTAATTTTATGAACGCCCTAATATTTGCATGCTTAATGACATTCCGGAGTAAATTGCGGCGGATATAGTGCTAGATATAGTTTTGGGTTATCCATGTTGCCGCCAATTGTTCACGTGATTACAGTATTCTGACTGATTTCTGCTGTTCATTTTCCATGTTTTGGCGCAGTTCAAGAACAGCGGAAGCAGCCTTTTCGATCACATGAGACCAATATATTTTCTGGGCATGATCCCAAGCTCATGAAGGTATGCATCGTTACATTTGCAGACACATGTTTAGTTTTGCTAGGAGTATGCACCCATGTTACTGAATATAGATGGTTCGGGTTTATTCATGTAGATTGGGTTTGCATTCATTAATAGATGGGTTAAGGAGAAGGTTCATTCATTTATCTCAGTTTGCCTGTAAAAAAGCAACTGCAATTCATGCAGGGCCGCAGCTCAATACATGCAAATCTTTTTTGAGATACTACTTGCATATTTGCACGATGCATCATAGCTATGCAGATATTGGAACACAAGCAGAGTTTCATAGAACATGGTTAATTCATCACAACTAATTTCGGAATCTGGCTGCATGAATTAGGTTTAAACAGATAAGAGAGATAATACTTGACGATTTATACTACTGATGTTATATCGTAGTTCTTGTATGAGTTGATCAGAGTGAATTTGTCCCAACTGGTTTTCCGGGAGAGGGGCTAGGCCTAAACATTTATGTTATGATGTATATTCTTAACACTTGCCTGGCATTGGTTGGCTCGATTAGCTCTTCATGGATAGAATTAACTAATCTTGCGAGCAACATAACCAAAATCATATGGTTTTGAGACAACTACCAATATTTGCCTAAAACTTACCCTTTTGGCATCATTGAAAATGAATTTAGAATGTATGTAACTGGTAAATTGTTGCATCGGAACTACATTCACATACTTAAAATTTGATCATATCAGATCATTGTCTGTTCCGATGTGATGATGTCAGTATGTTTATGTTTCATTTTTTGATTTTTGCTCCTGATATTGCGTATGACCCTGCTCGAGTACAACTGTTTGAAGTTATATTCTGTTGGTCATGTGTAAATGTGGTTATTAGTGGTGTAAATGAGGTTATTTGTTATACTAATGGGTAGATGCGGTCATTTTACTCAGTACAGAAGACATGGTCTTTCACAGTAACTGTACATTGATAATCTGAAAATCTATTAAATGGAAGAATTTGTGTTTATTCCTTTGCATTACTGTTTATCGTCTGACAGTATTTGTTATCTGTTTTCCCCTTGCAGGCATCAACGTTCTTACCTGGCATAGACCCTTCTGTTCCAAGTACAGTTACTGGGAAGCGGAAGTACATGGCTGGAAATTCTTCTCATCTTGGCGCACGAGCAGTACATGAATACCAGTTTCTTCCGGAGCAGCCAAGCGATATATACGAGAAGACAAGCCAGTCACGCTTCTATGATGCTTCAGCGGAAGCTTCAAATCCGAGGATATCTTCTCTTTCTACAGGATCACGCTTACTCCATGGCGCAGAGCAAGCATCTAGCTATGCCTATCATGGTCATATATCTGGGCCTAGCCATTTAAATCAACACGGAAAACCATTGAGTTCCCTCCCTGGATCCACAGATATTGAGATGGCTTCATCTAATATTAATGTTAGTTCTGCTCCAATTAAAGGCCAGTTTGGCATTCCTCAAGTTGCTGGATTTGAAAATCCCCTTGCATCCTCTGAAGGAGTGGATTATCATGATGAAGATGCATATCGACTGGATAGAAAGCGGAAAGTATGATTTTTTTACTTACTTCATGGTGTTTCTTTTTTCTGTATGCATGAGTTAATATATGGTATATTTCTCATATTTTTTTCAGCATACCGAGGAATCGAAGATTGCGAAGGAAGTTGAGGCTCATGAAAAACGAATAAGAAAGGAACTTGAAAAACAAGATGTATTGAAGAGAAAGGTATGCCTTGTTCATGTTAGAGAAGATCAATTACGTCTCATGGTAAGGCACTTAACATTTTAATATATTTGCAGAGAGAAGAACTAATGCAGAGGGAAGTGGAGAGACTTGACCGTGAACGAAAGAAAGAAGAGGAGAGGTTTATGCGTGAAAAGCAGAGAGAAGAAGAGAGACTCCAAAAGGAACAACGGCGTGAAAATAAGCGCATGGAGAAGTTTTTGGTGAAACAATCCATGAGAGTTAGTCCACTAGCTTCTAAATTGTAAGTAGAGTTTAGATCACTGGTACTGTTCAGTTTATAATCTATTCTCTGCACAGGCTGAAAAACAAAGGCAAAAAGAGGAGCTTCGAAAGGAGAAAGAAGCTGCAAGACAAAAGACTGCTAATGAAAAGGCTACAGCACGTAGAATTGCACGGGAGTACATGGAACTCATGGAAGACGAGCGCTTAGAACTAATGGAACTGGTTTCACGAAGCAAAGGGTTACCCTCAATGCTTTCTCTTGATAGTGACACATTGCAGCAACTTGATGCATATAGAGGTGCGCCCTACATTCTTGGATCTAAGCTATGGACTGTAGACTGCCTTTGTTCCTTTCCAGAAGAAAAAAAAAAGCATATGTCGATGTAATACTAAACATTCTCTTTATCAACTGGGTACTTAAAAAGTTAAAATTACTTGTTTTATGTCCAAAGAGAAATTCTATGTCAATAGAATCATCAACTTGATCTACCTGTTCCTAGTACATTTTTAGATTGAAGTACTAATGCTACTTGGCTTATCCAATATAATACAATAAATTAAGAATGAAAAACTTATTTTAATATCTTAAGTACTTTAATTTAATATATGTCCATATTTCGGCCTTACCTTCTGTTCCCTTTTTAAAGAAGGAAACTACTAATGAAATAAATTTTATTAGTTCTTAATATTTAAGGCACAAATTGTTATATTTACCAAATAAAAGTTTGGCTGATTAGCTAGCTATTTTCATTATCAGGGTGAAAACAGATACTCCCTCTAGTTTCATAATAGCTGTTGCTTTGGACAATGGTATGGTCCTCAAATCCTAGAAAATTCTATGCTTTGCCCATATGATTTTCAACCATCCAATCTAAATATGTTGAGATACTGGTAGTCGAAGTTTTAAAAGATTGACCTTGGCTAGAAACAGAGGGAGTATATCAAGTTATGTCATCACTATTTACTGCATAGTCATATAAATACTTTCTTTAGTTGAGCTAAATAATACAAAAGGGCTAGCTTATCTTTTTGCTAGTTTGTCTCTGTTCAAGTTTGAAGTGTAGCAGCATAATGCAACATCTAAATTGTGGTTTATCCTTCTACAGGAATGCTGACACAGTTTCCTTCTGAAGCTGTGAAATTGAAGGTGCCATTTTCAATAAAACCCTGGACAAGTTCTGAGAGTAACATTGGAAATCTTTTGATGGTACCTCCCGATGTTATTCTTCAACATCTTTTATCTTTTTCTCTGAATCCTCACACCACTCATTCATCTACAAACCCAAGTCCAAAGAATGGTAAACGGAAGATTCAAAATTGTACTTAAAAAAAGTTTTGCTGCCCTGTGTAGACCAAGGACACATTTGTGAAGCTGAAGCGTATAAAGATTAGCAACTTATGTCCTTGTTTTTTTCCCTCTAGAAAGGTTTTTATTCTGCTACTACTGCATAGGCTTCTTTGGCAACTATGTATCTTCATGTGCATGTGTATCCTACATTTGTCTACAGATTTTGTGAAATGATGAAGTATCACATTCAGGACCTCTTCTTTCCAAGAAAACATGCTAGAGTGTACTCATTTTTTAACTGAAGCTGCTGTTTATGATATTCAGGTGTGGAAGTTTTTCTTTACCTTTGCGGATGTTCTTGAGCTTCCATCATTCACACTCGACGAGTTTGTGCAATCTCTTCATGATTATGTAAGTTATTTGCCCGATCTATGATGTTAAATCAGAGACTTTTTACTGTTTACTCTTAGTGCTGAGAGACCTCACACCTGGTTTATCTCTTGGAAATAATTGAGAAATAACCGAGACGTTAGTTTACAGCGTGATAGCTAATTTGTACTTTAGGTCGTGTCATGGTAGTCTCTTCTTCCTCATCTTTTATATCCAATATATTCACACTGAAGTATGCTAAAGAGTAAACAATGAACTAGCATTTGGCTGTTGGATCACAACTAAGTTCTCTGAGATTTTGTTTCTGCGCCCTTTATGAAATATAACAGCCGTGTACTGTAGCATAGCTGAATGTAAGTGTTCGTTGGTATTCATTTGGCAGGATTCAAGATTGTTAGGGGAATTGCATGTTGCTCTGCTAAAATCCATCATAAAAGATATTGAGGATGTTGCCCGAACTTCTTCAGTTGTTTCGGGGGTCAATCAGAGCAGTTCAGCTAATCCTGGAGGTGGACATCCACAAATTGTTGAAGGGGTGTGTGCATATCTCTTCTTTTTAAACCACATATTTGGTATGTTCAAAATCAGTTTTCTTTGCAATAATTTAACACATCTGATTTCTTATTGTTAGGCATATGCTTGGGGGTTCAACATACTTATCTGGCAGCGCCACTTGACTTATCTTACGTGGCCTGAAATATTGCGCCAGTTTGGTTTATCTGCTGGTTTTGGGCCTCGGTTGAAGAAAAGGAACCGTGATGATGTATACCATAATGATAATGAGGTATTGACTTTTGAAAAAAGTTTCCAATATATATAAGATAATGTTAGCTTAAAAGTTATATGAACCCTTGAAATAGGGGGTGAGTCTATTCCACCCTGTGAAATATAAAACTGTTTACGAAACCCCTTGTACTTATTAAAATTGTCTTCTTAACCTCCTAATGTTTTTTTAGTTCAATCGTTGGGAGTAAACAGACATCAGATCATATATCATATTATAATCATGTGCAATCCTTAGTTTTGTGAAGAGACATGATTCTCTTAGATGATTATTGACAGTATTTACGTTGTTCATGCTAATAAAAAATTAGGTTTGCATATTTGCAGCTCTTTAGCTTTAGTTAACCTACAGTTTTGCTCAGTTCATGACAAGAAAAGAATTGCTTATACTTCAGAACCCTGACCAAATTAATGTGAAATGTTTTGACAGGGCCACAATAGTGAGGATGTTATTTCCACTCTGCGAAATGGCTCAGCAGCTGTGAAATCTGCTGCTTTGATGAAAGAAAGAGGGTACACTAATCATCGCAAGTCTAGGCACCGCCTGACACCTGGAACGGTAAAATTTGCTGCTTTCCATGTACTATCACTTGAAGGGAGTGAAGGTCTCTCGATTCTGGAAGTTGCAGAAAAAATTCAGGTACATCCACATCCCAGTTTTTCTTCAAAACTAACCCTGCCTGCCATTGTTTTCTTATGTGACCTTCTTGATTTGATTATTAACCCCTTCAGAATTCTGGACTGAGAGACCTTACAACAAGCAAGACACCTGAGGCATCCATATCTGCTGCATTGTCAAGGGATATCAAGCTCTTTGAAAGAACTGCACCCTCGACATATTGTGTTAAAACTCCTTATAGAAAAGACCCAGCTAATTCCGAGGCTGTATTCTCAGCGGCACGCGAAAAAATAAGGGTGTTTCAGAATGCACTTTTGGAGTCTGAAGAAGTGGAAAAGGATGTGGATGATGCTGAAAGGGGGGATGATGATTCTGAATGTGACGAGGCCGATGATGATCCTGATGGTGATGAAGTGAATATAGAGGAAAAAGATGTCAAGGCTTCAGTAGTTAGGGCGAAAGATGGTGGCATACCAACTGTAGCTGGTGACATAAATGATGAAGTAAAGAGTGTGGTTAACACCTCAATGCCACCAAGCCCTCACAGTAAATCTCCAGGTGGATCATTGCCTGCGTTAGATAAGTCCACTGCAGTGAGTACTTCAATTGATCCATCTATTGGAGTTTCACAAGACACAGAGATTGATGAAAGTAACCAAGGGGAATCCTGGGTTCAGGGGCTAGCTGAAGGTGACTACTGTGATCTTAGTGTCGAGGAACGCCTCAATGCATTGGTTGCGTTGATTGGTGTTGCCACTGAAGGAAATTCTCTGCGTGCAGTCCTAGAGGTATTTATATTGCCTTAATCACAGTATCTTCTTATTTCCCATTGAACAGCATCTTAGCAAGTGACTTTGCAGGAACGTCTTGAGGCAGCAAATGCTTTGAAAAAGCAAATGTGGGCAGAGTCACAACTTGATAAAAGGCGTTCAAGGGAAGAGTTTGCAGGCAGAATGCAACATGACAATGGCACTGGTTTGAAGGCTGATGCTGATCAAGAAAATAATGCTGGTGATATGGTTCGCTCAGTGAATAATGATTCGCTCGTTGACCAGCAAAGTCAGCTTAATGCTGGTAATATGGTTCATGAGGGGAATGGTGTAAGCAGGGAATCCAATACTAACCCAGGGAGCTTGTCTGTTCAACAATATGCTTCATCTGAGAAAACACGATCTCAGTTGAAATTATTCATAGGTCACAAGGCAGAACAGCTTTATGTCTACAGATCATTACCCCTTGGACAAGATCGGAGACGGAATCGGTATTGGCAGTTTTCTACTTCTCAATCACCCTATGACCCTGGGTCTGGAAGAATATTTTTTGAATCTAGAGAGGGGTACTGGAGGCTCATTGACTCCGCTGAGGTGGTTATTTTCTTCTTAACTCTTAAGTGCAATTCTATTGCCTAATATTGTCAATAGAAGCTCACTATAATGCAATTCAGCTTGTGGATTTTGTCCTTTTAGTGTTAATCGATCACTTAATGACTTGTGCAATTTAGTTTATGGGCATGAAGTATGAACAAGTGACGTTCAAACAGGAGAGAGAATTGTTAACTCAAAGTTAGATGGATTGTGTCCATATTATTGGGTGGTGGGGCTGTGGGAGAGCACAGTTTAGAAGAGTAAAGTGAAATATTCACGGTGTCTTTTTGAAAGAGAGAATTCCTTGTTTGACACTACTTAAGAATGTGATTTCCCTGTTTGGCCTTGGAATTTTTTTCTTCCCTATTTGACACTCGGTGTAATTCTCTTCCCTAACATGACAACACCCTCGGTTTCTTCCGTCAGTTTTTTCTAAGACCAAACCACCCCTCCGTGAGTCGTTGTGCAATGCTAGAAAAAGGAGCTGACCCAATTCTCTCGTTGTTGTCCCTGGCCTGATATGGAGCCCTAGCGGTGGCGTGGCATGCTGGCGCATAGTGGCGGTGCCCATGCTGGCGCACAGCGGTAGTGGCGCAGTCTACGGCGAGCGTTGCGTGAGAATGAATGGATACCGACGCACTGTGTGGGAGGCGTCTCGAAGTTGTTGGGCGCACTGGAGAGATAATTAGATAAGCATGATATCTTCCGGGGCAAAGCTAGGGCGTGTGGACGCCGCAGTAGATTTCCATGCGGCCATGCTGGCACGTTAGGCCAGACTCGATTACACATGCATGCATTAGTGATCATTGCACGTGAACCAGGCTCAGCTCGTTACATGTAAATAGAGCTGGAGGGCTATTAATTGAGATGGCCAGATATATACATAGGACATGAAATATATATATGCACCCTATTATCTTAACTGGCATTTATGTAACGTGATTTTGATTAGGCATGTACAAAATCTGGTTGAACACCGTGACCAAATGTATGGGTCTCATTTGGTCATTTAACCATGACCAAATAGTATGTCGCAGTACTGTTGCTTTTGTCTTGTAGAAAATTTTGGTCACATGAAGCACCAGGGGCAAAGCATCTTTTCATGTCCCTATTTAACTAGGGTGTCATATTCGGAATGAAATTTAGACCAAGTGTTAAATAGGAAAGAAATTTTTTCCAGGGTCAAATAGGAATCACATTTTAAGTAGTGTCAAATAAGGAATTCTCTTTTTTTGAAAAGCGTAATTATTTTTGGTCACATGAAGCACCAGGGGCAAAGCATCTTTTCATGTCCCTATTTAACTAGGGTGTCATATTAGGAATGAAATTTAGACCAAGTGTTAAATAGGAAAGAATTTTTTTTCCAGGGCCAAATCGGAATCACATTTTAAGTAGTGTCAAATAAGGAATTCTCTTTTTGAAAAGCGTAGTTATTTTTTGGGATGACATGAACAATCCATACTCAATCGAGTGTCTTAGATATTAATTTTTGTTCTCCCATTCTAATACTTCCGTTCTCAAGATTGGTGTGCATGATTGGCCATTTTTTGCTGGTGTATTACTCCGTTCTCAAATTGACTTCTTAGTGTTTGGGCTGGTGCTGGAGCATATGCTGCCAAGCCTCTGACCTGCTAAAAGCATCTGATCTATTGAAAAAGTCAGTATCTGATCTAGTGAAAAAGTCGGCGTCTGATCTATTGGAATTTTTTTTTTGAGTAATTAGCATTGCATATTTCTTTGTCATATAGCAAGGGGACATTAATTCTTCATGACCATATTAAGTACTGCGTCACTGTAAAAGATTGTTTTCTTCTGCTATTATTATATATTTTCAGAGAACCAACTGCATTATCTTGTTTGCAAGGTATCTGCAGATTTTTGTTATCACGTGTATTTGCAGAATTATACTCATTGTTTTAACATGATGCTTCACCATTAAATGCAGGCATTTGATGCTTTAGTAGCTTCCCTTGATACTCGTGGAATCCGGGAGTCACATCTGCATTCAATGTTGCAAAGCATCGAGTCATCTTTTAAGGATGCTATAGGGAGGAAAAAATGTGCTACTATGGAACACCCAGCTGGAAGGATTTTGAGAAATGGAAGTAGTGAAATCATAAGCCCAAACCATAGTAATGAATTTGGAAGTCCATGCAGCACCCTTTCAGGTGTGGTGTCTGATACTGTAATGGCATGCTCGGATTCTTTCAAGATAGAGCTTGGGCGTAATGATCTGGAGAAGGTTGCTATTTCAAAAAGGCAATGCATGTTTCTGAAGTGGATGTGGAGGGAGTGCAACGATCATCAATCTACGCGTGCCATGAAATATGGAAAGAAACGGTGTTCCGGGTTGATACATTGTTGTGATTATTGTTACCAGATTTATTTAACTGAAGAAAAACACTGCTCTTCTTGCCACAACACGCTCAAATCCATTCACAGTTTCTCGGAACACACATCACAGTGTGAGGAAAAACGGAGAACAGATGTTAATTGGAAGATACAAATTTCAGATGATTCTGTTCCCATAAGACTGAGATTGCTGAAGCTGCTTTTAGCTACCGTTGAGGTTGGTAACATGTTTTTGATCATTGACCTTTTCTATTTTACTTACTGCAAGTAGTTATGTTGTTTAGGTTCTTAGCATTTTTATGTCTCAGGCCTCAGTTCCAGCAGAAGCTCTTCAACCATTTTGGACGGATGGATATCGAAAATCATGGGGTGTAAATTTGTTTTCTACATCATCTTACGAGGAAGTCTTCCAGGTTCTCCATCCTTTCCCTTTCTACATACTGAATGCACCAAGTAGTTTCTTTTGTTTGGTAGACATTGGTTGCCTTGAGTTTTACTGTATTAGCAATAGTACCAATCTCTTGGTATTCGCTCGTCAACGAAGAACATGCTTTGAAATTATTTCACTCAATGAATACTTGTTGTGCTGTAGTTCTCATTATGTAGAGTATAGTTTAGACAGGGATGAGAGTCAACTAAGTCCCTGTAATAGTCAGATTGATACTGCTTTAAACCATGAGGAATCAATCACCGCCAAAATTACTTCACTCTGCCATCATGAGTGTTCTAGGAGCCCCTACTTTCCCATGTTTTGATAGCCAGAACAACTTAATAGGAACCTTCATACGTCTGTATATTTGCCTACCTGAAATTTGTGGTGTCACATCTTTTCAGATGTTAACTGTGCTGGAAGGTGCACTAAGGAGGGATTACTTGTCATCTAACTTCGAGACAACAGTTGAGTTGCTTAAGTCAGATACTCAAGATTTTGCTGATCAGAATTCTATTGCACATCCTGGATCTGCTGTTGTACTTCCATGGGTGCCCAACACTGCTGCTGCTGTTACATTACGGTTGTTAGACCTTGATTCTGCCGTCTCATACACGCTTGATCAAAAGGCAGGATTAGTTAAAGAGCGAGAAGCTGGGGATTTTATTGTGAGTCTCCTACCTTATGATTATTGCATCAATATTTTCACGGTAGTTGCATGTTTTGCTGGCAATAGGTGTCATTTTCGCTCCCTTATATTATTTGGATATAAGGCAGCCAAAATGACACCTATTTACGGTTCTCTTTCAAGGTAGTTGCATGGTGATTTATCTGGATATTTTATGGTTCTTTTTTCATCATACTTTGTTTCTATGTGCAGAAATTTCCATCAAGATATAGTGCTGTTAAGAACAAACAACAAGTGGAACCGGTTGGAGCTACTGGTTTTGATCATCACAATGGAGCACGGCTGACTTCCAGCAACGGCCGTGGACGAGGAGGTCGAGGGCGTGGCAGGGGAGGAGGCCGAGGGCGTGGCAGGGGAGGTAGATCCCTCAGTCGTGGTGGCAAGGTCTCAAGAGGTGATGGCTCTCCCAATATCGAGTTCAGGGATGACAACAGTGTGTCTTATAACAAAGCACCATATAAGCAAGGTGGTCGAGGGCGAGGGCGTGGCCGTAGCCGTGGGCGAGGCCGTGGGCGAGGGCTTCGAACTGCTAGGCCTAGGCAGCCAGCTGAGGTTGGAGCCAGATCATCAGTTCCAAAGGCGAACTTATTGGGGTCCTTTGGCATGCTAAGTAATGCAAAGCCCAGCACTGTGCATTCTCCACAGAGCTCTGGTGCAGAAGAGTGGGGCTTGGAGAGACGGGCCTATGTCGAGGATGATGAGAACTATTCAGCATCTCAATCAGATGAATCGGAAGGGGATGAAGAAAATGATGAGCCCATGAATGAGGACTCTGACGAGGAGCAGCTTCCCGATTATTCAAGGGGCAATTCTGGATCCAGCCCCCTTCAGATGATGGATGATGAGTCTGAAGATGATGGTGAAGACGATGAGGAGGGTGAGGAGGACGGGGTCGAGTATGATGCGCAACACACTGTCGACGAAGGCAACGATGATACCGAGGTGAGTGGGGATGAGGAACTCCAGGATGACGATGACGACGACGACGACGATAATACTGGTGGTGGTCAGGGTGGAGCAGGGAACATAAATGACGATGAAGATGGAACATCCTATTCTTCCGAGTATAGCGAATAAGAGATGTCGAGAAGAACCGGCTACATGCGTCCAGAAGCCCTGAGTAATGATGTACTGGTTGACAGTTTTGCCTTCAGTCAGGGCCAAATGCTGCGGGAAGGACCTATTTAAGAGGCATCAAGTGATGAAATAGGCTGCGTTTGATTGTTGGGGCGCGATTTCGCTTGCTCCCAACTGAACATCAGCTCTGTACATACGGATGTTAGTTTTTTATTACAGCTTAGATATGTTTCATCGAGTGTAGCTGTGGTCCTTGTCATTCTTCGGAAGGAACGTGAGATGTTAGAAATGTTCTGGTTGCATGTCAATGTATGCAGAGTACAGATGTTGCTTCTGAAAGATGTACAACAGTTGGGCAACATGGCCTTATACTAGGTTCTAGAAATTCAAGTAATGTCTTTTAAACCTTGATCTTATAGCGGTGGTCCGAATTGTACCCCAATCCCCGAACCGCTACATTGACATGCTAGTAGGTGACCATGGTGAAGTAAAACTCCCAAGCCAGTCAGAAAGGCTTGATTGCTGCTAGCTTAGATTGAATGAGAATGAACTTACAGTACAGCCGATGCCTATTTATGCATTTTAGCAGCACCATGCTAGGCCAGACCTTGCTAAGTTGCTACAGGGCGACCTGATATGCGTGGCCAGTTGTCTAGTCGATCTCCACTAAAAAAAAGGTTGTCTAGTCTGCCAGTATCATCGGCAGTGTTTCAGACTTTCGGTGAAGTAAAAACAAGGACCCGACTAGGTATAAGCGGCTTCAATTTGGCAAGTACGCGGTGAGAAATTAGCAAATCGGTGAGCAAATTAGTAAATTGGTGAGCAAACTAGCATGCATGTACTAAATGACAGAATTGCTGACATCATCCCGCATTAAATGCGAAATTAGAAATTTCAAAATGTTTCGTAGATCAAACCCTTCATCCGATTTATGATCCGTTTTCACCGTTGGACTAGTCGCGTCGAGATCTTCGAAACTAGATCTCATGTTGATATGTTTCGATGATATTTTTTTTGAACCAAAAGTTACCAACCACTAACACCTGAGTTACCAGGCTGTAGTATGTAAGTTACCACCCCATGTAACGATTACATTTTGGTTCGAAACTATATCCCACTTTTGGTTGTTCTTTTGGATTCTTCCGAGTTTTAACTTACCCCCTAGTTTTATAAGTGAGATAACACTTTGGGCGGTAAAATAACCTAAAAAGAGATGGATTACTCCATCACTACTAGTGGGTAACACCATCAGTCTAGGGTGGGTAACTCCATTGATCTAGGTTGGATAACTTAATCATTACTCGGTGGGTAACTCATCACTTCTGTGTGGGTAACTTTATCAGTTTAGTATGGATAACTCCATTACTACTGGGCGGGTAACTTCATCAGTTTACGGTTGGTAACTCCTTCTGTCTAGGGTGGGTAACTTCATCACTACTTGTGGTAACTTCATCAGTTTAGGTTTGGTAACTTTATCACGATGGAGACGGTAGCTTCATCAGCTTAGGGTTGGTAACTGCATCATTTCTGGGTGGGTAATCACTATTGAGTGGTAACTTTAATAGTTTAGGGTGGGTAACTCCATCACTAACTTTATCAGTTTACGGTTGCTACCTCCATCGCTATTGGATGGATAACTCCATTACTACTGGATGGGTAACTTTATTAGTTTAATAAGGTGGTAACTCCATCACTACGGGGTGGTAACTATATCAGCGTAGGGTGGATAACTCCATCAGTTTAGGGTGGGTAAATTCATCACTACTGGGTCGGTAACTCTATCGATCTAGCGTGGATAACTCTATCACTACAGGGTGGTAACTTCATCAGTGTAGGGTGGATAACTCCATCAGTCTAGGGTGGGTAACTTTATCACTAATGGGTGGGTAACTCCATCACTACTGGATGATAACTTCACCAGTGTAGGGTGGATAACTCCATCAGTCTATGGTGGGTAATTTTATCACTAATGGGTGGGTAACTCCATCGGTCTAGACTCCATTACTACTATGCGGGTAACTCCATCATTATTGGGTGTAACTTCATCAGTACTGGGTAGGTAACTATTACCTAGAGAGTAGGATAATTATATCGATTTCGTGATGATAACTATACATCACCGATAAATTTGTATTTGTTTCATCGTTGAATAACTTTTACCCAAATTCATGGGTAACTACACCAACTAGGTAACTCCATCAGTTTAGGTTAGGTAAATTTATCACTAATAGGTTGGTAACTCTATCAGTTTAGTGTAGGTAATTCTATCACTACTGGGTTGGTAACTCCATTAATTTAGTGTGGGTAACTCTATCACTACTGAGTTGGTAACTCCCTCAGTTTAGGGTGGGTAAGTCTATCACTACTGGGTGGGTAACTCTATCACTACTGGGTGGTAACTCTCTCAGTCTAGGGTGGGTAATTCTAACAATATTGAGTGAGTCACTATTACCCGAAGAGTAGGCCAACGACGCTAGCGAAGCAACATCTCGGGACGCTGGAGCTAGGCAGCATGAGCAAAGCGACGACGTAGAGGTAGATGTCGATGACAACCGGAGCATGACGGACGCAGCAACGGAAGGTGCTGGTGGCAGAGTTACGCCATGGTCAAGCGAAACGTTCTCGTCCGACACCTCGACCCGTGTCTCACCTTGGCTGCATCGGGTGAGACAAGTTGATGGGCACGATTTCGACTGTCGGCTGCCCTAGAACCTCCCCGAGTTGAGCAATCGTGCAAAACTCGGAATAAGAACAACAAAAGCGTGTGGTACACGATACACTAGAGCACGACGAGCTGCGCAATGAGGTTCTAACTTCTACGTCGTTCCTGCACTGTGTCGAGGTTTGGACAATATTTGCGTCTGAGCGCCGTGACATGCGATGGAACGCGGCTTGGCAGAGGCTCTGGCAGCCGCAACCTCCTCTATGCTGACGAGCGTCGTGTACATGGTCCGCGTCGAGCAGCCGAACAAGTAAACAACGGAATAAAGCATCACCCTTCCATCAAGCAAGCAAGCAACTTCTTTTTTTCAGCTGGGAATAGCACGTGGATTAGTACTCCTCCAGTCCTCCGCTTGAAGTAGTACTCCGCTTGGAGCTGCGGGCTGTCGCAGTTCCCGTCCGAGGTCGCCTCCCACACAGCCGACGCGCCGCTCCGTCTGCCCGTCCTCCAGCTCCTCGCTCGTGCGAGCTCGCCGCCCCTGGCCTCTTCCCTGAGCTTGCCCATGCTCGGTTGTCTCTCTGCTGGCCGCTCGCCTCCAGCCATGACGAGATCGATGGCAGCGCTCCCTGGGCCAGGTTATCTCTTTGCTGGCCGCTCGCCTCCAGCCATGACGAGATCGACGGCAGCGCTCCCTGGGCTAGGTTCGGCACGACGACGGCGGGGTGCGACCTGGTCCGGCACCGTGAGGAGATGTTGCTTGGAGACGGCCAGCGGGAGGTACTCGACGGCGAGGTGAAGACCAGATTGACGCCGCGGAAAGCGCACCGCCATCAGCAGTAAGCTCCTTGGACTGCCAGCCTTGGCTCGGGCAACTCGGCGCCGCCGGGATGGGCTGCTGCTGCGACTGTCACGCTCGCTTCAGATGCGGAGAAAACATAGAGGAAGGAAGAGGATAGGAACGGTGGAGGCTCGCTTCCTTCCGGAACGCACGAACGAAAACGGCGCATTCGGGACAAAATCTGCCGTCCATACGAGAATCTACGACTCGCGAGAGAGCGTGGAGTTACGCTAATCAGAAGCTGCTTCTGATTAGATTTTCTGAAAAACAAACCTCCATTGAGCGGCGGAGAACCAACTCATGGTTGGATGGTTAGAAGAGTGGTTATACTTCAGATTTGACACTGATGTTTCTTATTTAGGCGGAATATTCCTTCCGTCGATAGTGAGACGTCTGTGCTGACTTCGTCAATCTCATAGAGGTAGGGTGTACATATATTCGTAGGGATTATATGCGTGTATGTGAACACCTGGGTTGTATTTTGCAAAAAGAAAAGTCCTTCTCTAATACGACTCGGTCTTATATGAAAAAGAAAAAGGAAACGCGCCATCCAAGTATTTCCGATACAAGGGTAAGAAGTCTTTCTCCACGTCCACCCTGTCTCTCTACCTTCCCCACAAAACCGCACTCCGCCGCAAATCTCTCGGAGGTCGGAGCGATAGTTAACCAAGAAGACCAAGCTAGCGGTCGGTCGATTTGAAGTCGAAGAAGGAACATCAAAGTGCGTGTCTCCCTCCCATCCCATCATGGCGCTTGACTACTACAGGATCCTGGGCGTGCCCACGGCGGCCACTGCCGGCGACATCAGGAAGGCCTACTACCAGGGTCCAGGGCGCGCTCAAGTGGCACCCGGACAAGAACCCCGGCCACCACAAGAAGGAGGCGGAGACGCGGTTCAAGCAGTTGTCGGAGTCCTACGAGGTACTCCCTCCGTTCCATACTAGATGATTTCCAAATGGATGTATCTAGATGTAAAATATGTCTAGATACATCCATTTAGAAGTCACCTACTCCCTCCGTTCCACAATATAAGATGTTTTAGACTTTTCCCCGATTCACATTTGGATCATATGTATCTAGACATGTTTTAGTGTATATGTGCATTCTCTTTCCATTCTTTTTAATCCGAATCTAGACGAAATGTGAATCACCTAAACATCTTATATTGTGGAACGGAGGGAGTAATATGGAACGGAGGGAGTAATTAAAAAAACACGGCCAAAGTCGAGTTTGATCGATCTTTCCGCATTGTGGAGACTGGAGACCTGTACTCGTACGTGACGATTTGTTTTCTCGGTGCGTGTGACTTCTTGGTCGTGCAGGTTCTCAAGGACCCGGTGAAGCGCGCGGTGTATGACAAGCTCACCGCCAAGCGGAATGTGCCACCGCCGCGGCCGCCGTCGGCCACCACTGCCCGTGCAGGCTCGGGTGGCTCGCGCGGCGGTGCCGGCACGGGAGCTAGGACCACGGCCTGGGCGTGCACTGGAGGCCAGAAGCGTGTGGGTAGTACAGGCCCGGGACGCGCGCCGGGCGCAGCCAAGGCCACGGGCACCGGAGGCGCGTGGAGTGCTCGCCCGGGTAC
Organism: Puccinellia tenuiflora; assembly: GCA_012064385.1. Classification (NCBI taxonomy): domain Eukaryota; kingdom Viridiplantae; phylum Streptophyta; class Magnoliopsida; order Poales; family Poaceae; genus Puccinellia; species Puccinellia tenuiflora. The sequence continues at coordinate 12,700 of QRDG01001120.1, read as the reverse complement.
CGCATGGGGAGCGGGCGCAGGCGGCGGCGCGGGTACCGGAGCCGCGAAGGGCGCGTGGAGTGCACGCCCGGGAACCGCATGGGGTACGGGCGCAGGCGGCGGCGCGGGTACCGGAGGCGCGTGGAGTGCACGCCCGGGAGCCGCATGGGGTACGGGCGCAGGCGGCGCAGGTACCGGAGCCGCGAATGGCGCGAGCAGTGCGCGCCCAGGAGACGCCGGCCATCAGGGTTGTGGAAGCTCAACATTCCATCCCAGTACTGGCGGCGCCTCGTCCACGGTAAAGCCGCACTTGCTACTACTACCATTTTGAATATGAAGCATGAGCTACTCACCCTATTCCAAGGCTTAACACCATAGAGCATTCTCCACAGAGCACCGGTGAATCGGAGAGAAAAGAGTACCGCTCCGGCAGCAATGCTGGTGGTGGTGATAACGTCTACGGCGAAGATGTCAGGGGTGGTGATTTCAGCTACAACGACGGAGCCAGGGTTGACGACGACTTCTGCAGATATTGGACATCTGAAGACATCAGAGGTTGTGACGACGATTATGACTATTACGATGATTATGACGAGTACGGTCGTGACTATTACGAGAAGCACCGTTACAGTGAGTTCCAATAATGGCTCATGGCTGGTCGTGAACATAGGAAAAAACCGGAAACGCAATTCGGAGCCCGGGCTCATCTGAGCCCGGCTGCCCTTTCTGATTTTTTTAAAATTTGAAAACGCGTCCAAAAATTCTGAAAAAAATTATGCGGGAACATATTCATGCGCGCAACACTCGTGTAAATTTTCGACAGAAAACATCAAATTTTGCGCCCTGTGCAAAAAAGACAAAAATCTGTCTTTTTGAATAGTGGACTGTTCACCTATTCAAAAAGACAGATTTGTCTTTTTGCACAGGGCGCAAAATTTGATGTTTTCTGTCGAAAATTTACACAAGTGTTGAATACTCCAATATGTTCATGTATAATTTTTTCAGAATTTTTCGTAGCATTTTACTATTTCAAAAAAATCGAAAACAAACCAGGCTCATATGAGCCCGGGCACCAAAACGCCTCGCCCGGAAAAAACGAAATAATTTCCAAGGAACTTATGGTATCCACAAAAGCGTGACATTATCCACCTCTTTGTCTCGATCGTATGAGAAATTGATGTGGAAAAGAGGAAAACAGATAATATAAGGCCTGTTTATTCCATACACCTATTATTGGCAATTCATATTTAGCTGTTATTATCACCGTGCACTATATTGTCCTGGTAGTTTATACATGTGCAGCTTGGAAGTTTTTTTTTTTGACCTTTTGTTTTTCCAAAGCTAATGCTTACATTATTTTATGGACGCAAATCCATAGACGGCCCCGTCCACGCCGTGCGCGCGCGCGGGGCTCAGCAATTCCAGCCTGGCAATAGCGACTCCTAGCGAGCGCTTGACAAGTAAATCCTCATGCATGCACTAAATGACGAAATTGCTGACATCATCCCGTATTTAATGCGAAATTCGAAATTTTAAAATGTTTTGTGGTTAAACTGTTTATCGGATTTATGATCCGTTTTCACCGTTAGACTAGTCGCGTCGATATCTTCAAAACTAGATCCCATGTTAATATGTTCCGACGATATTTTTTTTTTGACCCAAAAGTTACCAACCTCATAACATGTAAATTATCAGACTGTAGTATCTAAGTTACCATCCTACTAACGATTAATTTTGTACGACACTATACAACGGATAGTAACTTCATCAGTTTAGGGATGATAACTCTATCAGTGTAGAGTGGTTAATACCACTACTAGATTGGTAACTCCATCAATTTAGGGTGTGTTACTCTATCAGTTTAATGTGTGTAACTCCTTCATTACAGGATGGTAACTTTATCAGTATAGGGTGGGTAACTCCATCACAACTAAGTTGGTAACACTATCAGTTTAGGGTAGATAACTTTAAACAAATTAAGTGGGTAACTCCTTCATTTCAAGACGGTAACTTCATAAGACTAAGATGGGTAACTTTATCACTACTGGGTTGGTAACTCTATAAGTTTAAGGTTGGTAACTCCATCAATTTAGGGTGGATAACTCTATCAGTTTAGAATGGGTAACTCCTTCATTTCAGGATGGTAACTCCATCAGTCTAGGGTGGGTAACTCCATCACTATTGGGTTGGTAACTCTGTCAGTTTAGGGAGGGTAACGCCTTTATTATGGGATGGTAACTCTATCAGACTAGGGTGGGTAACTTTATCACTACTGGGTTGGTAACTCTATCAGTTTAGGGTTGGTAACTCCATCAATTTAGGTTGGGTAAATCTATCAGTTTAGGGTGGGTAACTCCTTCATTTTAGGATGGTAACTCTATCAGTTTAGAGTGGGTAACTCCATCACTACTGGGTTGGTAACTCTATCAGTTTAGGATGGGTAACTCCATCACTACTGGGTTGGTAACTCTATCAGTTTAGGATGGGTAACTTCATCACTACTGGGTAGGCAACTCCGTCAGCGCAGGGGGGATAACTCCATCGCTACTGGGTGGGTAACTCCATCACTATTGGATGGGTAACTCCATCAGCCTAATGAGGGTAACTCCATCGGTTTAGAGTGGGTAACTCCATCAGTACGGGGTGGTAACTCTATCAGTTTAGGATGGGGCAACTCTATCAATTTAGGGTGGTTAACTCCGTCAGTGTAAGGTGGGTAACTCTTTCAGTATAGGGTGGTAACTCTAACTATGTAGGGTGGGTAACTCTATCAATTTAGGGTGGGTAACTCCATCAGTTTAGTGTGGGTAACTCTTTCAGTATAGGGTGATAACTCTAACTATGTAGGGGTAACTCCATCAATTTAGGGTCGGTAACTCCAACTGTTTAGGGTGGGTAACTTCTTCAGTACAGGGTGGTAACACCAACAGTCTAGGGTGGGTAACTATATCACTGTTGGGTGGGTAACTCAATCACTATTGGATGGGTAACTCTATTAGTTTAGGGTGGGTAACTTTTTCAGTTTAGTGTGGGGAAGTCCATTAATCTAGGCTGGGTAACTTTATCGACAAAACATCCATATATTCTTTGCAGAAGAAAAATAGACACAATAAATCACAACTAGATAGTACAAATTAGTGTTATTTTTATGCACCTCCTATTATACGTAGCCGAGTGTTTCATTTGACAGAATTGGAGATGTGTATCTAGCGCAACCATGAGCAGAACAAGAAAACACCATGTGTCCATGACCTTTACCCTACAATTGTCTTCTACCATTGTCATCTTATCTCCGGAACTAACGCAGAACAGAACAACAAGAAACATCACGAGAGGTCCGCTAAGTCGTGTACTACAACACTACTATTCATGTTGTCATTTCCTCAAACCCTTTGCGTGCATAGAACTGTGAATGCTAAAACTTGACTCACTAACACCAGAGGAGCCACAGGAAAAGAAAGATATAGCCATGAAATCATGGATGAGTGCAGCAGGCATTGGCAAGTCAACGCGTTGCTGGCTTCACATCTCATGCACTCCGTACATACGGAAATCCTTGCCAGTCGCCATGAATGTCAGCAGGATGAAGATGAGGCGAACCGGTGAAGCACACCTATCTGGTCATGGCGGTGACGCAAAATCCTTACGCCATGAAATCCTTGCTCAACGACACAAGCCACGCGCCTCGCTCCTCCGACCCGCCAAAGCCCATCTGGCCTGCTCGCCGGCCCAAGCCGCCATGCCGCAACACCGCAGCACCATAGGAGCGCCGCGCGCACTGCATTCACCACCGTCGAACTATCATCTTAGCTCCCCGCTCCGCCGCCGGCCGCCAAACCACCCACCGTCGCCGGATCCGTAGCTCCGCAACACATCCGCGACGGAAACCCATCTCCCGTAAAGACGAGGAGGATGCCCCGCCGTCGTCGTCACCAACCAGGCTTTGTCCGGTAGCGAGCCCTGGCGGCGGCGAGGGGAGGGAACAAGGGAGGAGGGTCCTGCCGTGGAGGATTTGGCTACGCGGGGGCCGATTTCTTCTCGGGAAATCATGACCATGGCGTAGACTTTCGCCAATTTCCGCGCGGATCAGAGCCGTTGGCTTGGTTATCGACGGCCGACGTTCCGTCTACCGTTTTGCCAGTTTCAGGGCGCCCTATGAATAGATATTCCGTCATTTTATTGTGTATAGCAATGCAAATCTATCCTTACCCATATGCTATTCATGTACTAGCAAATTGCCCGTACGTTGCAACGGTTTTAAAGTAATTCAATATGTGCTCATAAACCTAGAAAACAATATTAGGTAATTTTAGCACTGAAAACATCTTATATTTTCCTTGTTGCATCGTACATCAATCTCCTCCAAAGAGAACTAAAAACTCAACACCAAATCTCCAATCTTCCTTCTGCGAATCATGGATCTAGAAGTACAAAATATCATGTATCATCATGGAGAATTTTTTTAGTATACAATATCATTCATGTTAAAATTTTCTAAATTACATGGGCAAATCACTACATATACATCATTTTTAAAACGAAATAAGATTATTCTCACATGGAAAATTTATTTGAAGTTCCATTATATTCAGAACATATATTATACTCTTTTATAATCAGCCACGTACGATTACAAAAACTTTTGCGCCACATTGTTGCCATAGGATCCTTGATGAGATCAAGAAGGCGGGGCATAGTACCGCGACGACGAGCTGAATCACTCAGGCTCTCAATGCACTACCCTTATCCTGGAATCAAGAACAACATAAAAGCACAACAATTAGGATGAAAAATAATAATTACAAGCAACAAAGTTAGATTACCAACCAATTACAAGATTGTCAACCAAAGATTTGGCCTGCTGTTTTCACCGAGGAATCCATTTGCAACTTTTGAACCCTTTTTGCATGAAGAGGGAGAGTATGGTAGAAATATCTATGATGGTGAGTATTACATTGGTGAAGACGAGGGTTTGGGAATTATTACTGACGAGTACTACTATCCTGAGCATTCGGTTGACAAAGATGAAGAGGGAGAGTATGGTACAAATGACTATGATGATGAGTATCACATTGGTGGAGACAAGGAGGGTTTGGGCGATGTTGCCAAGGAGTACTACTATCCCGAGCATTCGATTGACAAAGATAAAGAGGGAGAGAATGCCACAAAGGACTACAATGATGAATATCACGTTGGTAGATATGAAGAGGGCTCAGCACAAGCTACTAAAGAGGAATATGTCCCACAACGGGTAATTTTTGTTGGTGGTGGCGTCATGGACGGTGATGACGTCTACAACGACGACAGTGTGGATGGTGGCCACGCCTATGGTGATTGTACCGAGTGAAGTTATGGCCCCAAATGACGACGGTCTTGGCGGCGTCTGACCAGTACTATAACGGTCTTGTTTGCGGTGATAACAACTACCAGGATGCAGGGACAGAGCTGCCTTAGGGCCATTGGGGTCAGCTGACCCCAATGAAATGCAAAATCCTTCACTAGTTAGTATAAAATAGTGTTAATTGAGGTAGAATGACCCCAATGTAATAGAGAGATTATAGTGATGAACCCAGTGCTCACTTTTCTCAGATTCGTCCCTGCCAGGATGACTTCCAACTTCCAAGGAACTTCTTGAATCCATCTTGTAGTGCATCTGTGCCTGTGCGTTGTTTTGCGTCTACGTAATCGGAGGTTTTTTTTGGGAAATGCTACGGTACCTCCGGGGGACGAAACATCTCGCAACGTCCTCCTTCCGCGGGCGACGCGTGTCCGTGGACCCCACCCACAATGAAGCGTCTTCTTGTCGTTCCACTCGTTTTTTTCCCTCTGCAGCGTGCTCTGACTCGCAGACGGAATAAATGGTGCCCTGCACCAGATCCCGCCGCCGCGCGACCGGTCGGTTGCTGGCGCCGCCGCACCACTTCCCCAGGCTTCCGCAACCGCGGTCGGTCGGCTGTGGCGCCTCCGCACCCCCATGGTTTCCGCCACCGCGCCGCTTCCGCTAAGCTCCCGCAGCCACGCCCGGTCAGCTGCTGCCGCCGCGCTCCCTCGTCCATGAGCGTCGGTCGTCCTCCTTCTCATGGCGCCATCGTGAGCACCGGGTTCCATCTCCCGACCCGATGCGTCGATCCGCAACATGCCCCTTGCTTCCTCCCCTGCCCCTAACTCCTCCAGGTACACAAGCCTCGGCGGCGCCATCGTCATCTGGTTTGTGGTCAGCGCCGCCACGCCGGTGGAGGTGAGGCCGCGAGCAGGTACTGCCAGCGCGCGCCCCCTCGTCATGTGGCTGTGTTCAATATGAAAACCGATTTTTTTTTTGCTACAATAGTTCTTGTGTTTTGCTATAATATAATAAAGTTTTTGCTACAAGGTCTCCGGCGAGGCCTCCGGCTCCGGTGACGTCGGTTTTTCTGCTACCACTGTTTTGTGGTTTTGCTATAATAGGGTAAATTTTTTGCTACGATGTCTCCGGCGAAGTCGGTTTTGCTACAATAGCACAATTTATATTTTTACTACAACCATCTTGTAGTTTTGCTACAATAGTCTAATTTGTTTGCTACGAGGTCTCATAGGAGCAATTGCGGTATCTGAATGAAAATTGAATATTGCTACAATAGCACAAAATTCTTATTTCAATCGAATCGTTTTTTGCTTCATAGGAGCAAAAGCGGGATTTTGGGGGGATTTTGGGAATTGCTACAATAGTACGGAAATCTTATTTCAATGAACCGTTTTTTGCTTCATATTTGAAAAGCAGGATTTGGAACCCAGAATTGGACACGTGTCAGCAGTAGGACCCGGGGTGGAAAATTTTGAGCCCCCGGGGAGGCCTAGCACTTCCCTTTTTTTTTTGAGGGGACAGAATCGGAGGTAACAGGATGAGCATGGCACGTCCGGAGCCTATTGAACGGCCCATACATCAATGCTAGCAGGCCCAGCCATTGAACCGAGCACGGAAGAGTCCAGCCTGTTCAACGGCCCAGTCACCACCGCGCACGTGAGAGTTCGGCGGCGGCCGAGAGAGCACGCGCAGCTTCTGGAACCTTCCACACACTCCTCTTCCGTTTCCAACTCGACACCCCCTCCCTCTCTCCAGACGCTTCTCTCTTCCCCCTTTTCTCTCCCTCCCCTCCCCCGCCTCCTCTCTCCGACCAGCAGAGCCAACAACAACGCGAGCGATTCCCACGCGACGACCGATTAGCCGAGAAGAAGAGAACTCAATCGAAGGAAGGAAGCAGCGGCCATGGGGCTGGACTACTACAAGATCCTGGGGGTGGACAAGGGGGCCAGCGACGACGACCTCAAGAAGGCCTACCGCAAGCTCGCCATGAAGTGGCACCCCGACAAGAACCCCACCAACAAGAAGGAGGCCGAGGCCAAGTTCAAGCAGATCTCCGAGGCCTACGAGGTAACTCATCAACCCGCCGAGTAATTAGATCGGAATTCATCCCTCGGCCGTCAATTTAGTTTTTTGCAATGTCCTGACGCGTTTCTCGATCTCTGTTCGTCCGGGGGATCATGCAGGTGCTGAGCGACCCGCAGAAGCGCGCGGTGTACGACCAGTACGGCGAGGAGGGGCTCAAGGGGCAGGTGCCGCCGCCGGGCGCGGGCGGCGCAGGGGGCATGCCCGGAGGCGCGACCTTCTTCTCCACGGGCGCCGACGGGCCCACGACGTTCCGGTTCAACCCGCGCAACGCCGAGGACATCTTCGCCGAGTTCTTCGGCTCGTCGAGCCCCTTCGGCGGCATGGGCGGTGGGATGGGTGGTGGCGGCGGCGGCGGCGGCGGCTTTGGGGGAATGCCTGGCATGCGCTCGGGCGGCATACGGTTCTCGCCGTCGATGTTCGGCGGTGGTGGTGAGGAGTCCTTCGGGTCGGCTTTCGGCGGCGACGGGCACCCCGGGATGTTCGCCGGCGGCGGGAGGCCGGTGAAGGTTGCGCCGATCGAGAGGAAGCTGCCGTGCTCGCTGGAGGAGCTGTACAAGGGGACCACGAAGAAGATGAAGATTTCAAGAGAGATTGCTGATGCCAGTGGGTGAGTGTCTTCTCCTTCCCTCTGCTTCACACCTCTGTTTTACTGTCATTTCTTTATTATTATTGCTGATTAAGATTCAGGAGCCAATAGATGTTTCTTGTAGATCGGAGGTAGTCTCAGTTTGTCCAGATTAACCCTGAATTATGCAATTGACCACTTGGATTTGTTTAAGTAGACTTTGTAGTGTGATACCCTTTCAAACAAAAACCAATTTGTTATTTCAGAAAGTGATGTCTGAAGCTGATGTTTAGCTGCAATGGCTCTTTTGGTTCCATTTAGCAATCCAGGCACGCATCATTTATGTGGACAGGTTCAAGAAATTGCTAGATAATTGAATAATGCAATGACCCTTTCAGATTCAGACATCTGTTATTGATTGGCAGAGTTGGTAGGAATTCTTCAGCCGGCTTTAGATTTTGGCGAGCTGAGTCATTCTGAAATGAGTTCATCAATCAAGAAACTGTTGTTGTGTGCTGAATCTGAAATACTAAACGCTGCTACTGGCAACCGTGCAGGAAAACGATCCCGGTGGAGGAGATCCTGACGATCGATGTGAAGCCGGGGTGGAAGAAGGGCACGAAGATCACCTTCCCGGAGAAGGGCAACGAGCAGCCGCACACGATCGCGGCGGACCTGGTGTTCATCATCGACGAGAAGCCGCACCCGGTGTACACCCGGGACGGCAACGACCTGGTGGCGACGCAGAAGATCCCGCTCGCCGAGGCCCTGACGGGGCACACGGTGCACCTGACGACGCTGGACGGGCGCACCCTGACGGTGCCAATCAGCTCCGTGATCCACCCGGGGTACGAGGAGGTGGTGCGCGGCGAGGGCATGCCGCTGCCCAAGGACCCGTCGAAGAAGGGCAACCTGCGGGTGAAGTTCGATATCAAGTTCCCGGCGAGGCTCACGGCCGACCAGAAGACCGGCGTCAAGAGGCTTCTGGGGCAGTAGAGAAGGTGCAGAAGAAGAGACAGCTTCTTCTTCTTCTCAATGTGCTGAACTGAACATGAAATTTGAGATGCTTCTACAGAGCGTCAGCATCGGCGACAGGTTCGACCTGGATTAGATGAGGGAGTGATCATAGTATGTGAAGAACCTGGGAACTTTTGGGGGAGCTTGGAAATTTCTTGTAAAATCTTGAAGAGTAAAAGTTGTAGCGCTGATTCGTGCTGTAAACAGTATTTTTTTTTTACATGCCGCGTGTGTTAGTTCATGGTAATAAAGCTTTCATTGCCTGGTAAATAAACTAGGAGATGATTGTGATGATCCATAGGGGTTCTGACCCCTTCTTACAAATAAGATCTTGATGACGACATCAAGAATTTATAGTAAGACGTTGTTCCGTTCAACCAGACATGTCAGTCACACCCAGGCAGGCCGCCGTGCCCCGGCAGCAAAACGCACGACGCGTCACCGAGAAGCGGCCACACCATGGCCATGCGATGCATCCCCTCTGGTCATGGGCGCGTCTACCGGCCAAAAAGAATTTACTTCGACACAGTAATGTGACTATCTTAATTAAATTTGTTGGCCTCGTCGTGTTTTTCTATGTGGTTCAAGCTCATGCACGTTTCCGACTAAGAGCAAGGCTTATGCCAAAAAAAAACAGCAGTTTACATCGTCAAAGCTAAGAACCATAGTTCAAAAAATAGTGTATATGTATTTGGTGATATAAATTTTACATCACCTCTAATTTTTTAGCTTTCGTGTCCCCATAAATACATCACTGAACCCCCCCCCCCCCCCCCCCCCCCCCCCCCCACACACACACATACACACCCGCGTCGCCACCGTTTAGCTGCCATCAATTGCGAGGTCGACCGTCGTCGCGTCAAGAGCAGCACAGGCTTCCGTGGGGTGCGGCTACGGTCGTCCAGCCGCTACACGATTGAGATATCCAGCGGCGGCCATCGGGTGTGACTCGACACCTTCGACACGCCGGAGCACGCCGTGTGGGCGTATGACGCCACCGCGTGGAGGTTCGCTCGGCCAAAGTCGGAGCTCAACTTTCGGTCCCGCTGAGCTGGAAAGAGGCGGAGTGGCTCGCTCCAGATGAGCGGGTTGCGACCACCGCAGAGGAGAGGCAACACCGCCATGGCGAGCAGAGCCGTCCGTGAGGCCGATGAGTTAGCAATAGCGAAGTTTCAAGTGGAGCATCCAGAGTTAGTGCAGATAGAGCTGGAGTTTTATTGGAAGAGGGACGCAGAGGTGGCGAAGAAGGTAGACAAGGCCGGCCATCGACGGTGGTCAAGGTGGAGTCTGATAGCTCCTCGTTCCTGGTCTAGTGACGACAGGGAGTAGTGTGAATAGTAGAAGTGTAATATGTAAAAATATGTAGTTTAAATATGTATGTTCTAGTTTAAATATGTAATTCGCAAACTCAAAATATTCTATCGAACTAGTTTGGTGCCCTATTTTACATCATTGCATGTTTTGTGTCCTATTTTACATCATTCACTGGAGGAAAACCAAATTTGATGCCCTAAAACCCAAAAAAGAGTGCCCTTAAACCACAAAGTCGTGTCCTATTTTATTTTCTATTAGAGATGCTCTAAAGTCGTAGTTGGTTTACATACATTCTTCGTCCTAACGATGCAAGATTTGGTGTGTGGCTATGGATGTAAGGTCTGACCTCTTATGAAAAGGAACGCGGTCGTTCCTTCGGACATAGGGACGAATCATTTTCCAGGAAAAACACCCATGATTTCAAGCGCAAACGGGATTCTGCCTCGAAAACCGAAGTATCGAGAACCAGTGGCTCGAGCAGCCTTCTGTGTCATCCCGTTGTCGCGTGGATCATCAAAATGCACGATACTTCACCGGACATACACATGCCGCCACCGTCCCGGCCAATGCGCCCCCCATGTTGTCGCAAAACACCTCGACCTAGTCCCTGCTGTGGTGTCTATAATTTTTGCAAGAACTTATTCATATACTAATTCATTTTCATCATTGTACTTGGTGAAGTTAGCTTTAGTGGTGGTGTTTCAAGTCGTTATTTCTCGGAGATTGCAGTGGCATGATCTCCCAATTGGACAACCATTTGCGTGAACACGGTATCAAGCCAAGAATGAATTTGATTGCCATGTCAGCAAATACATATGTCTACCATCTAGATGTGCTCCTAATGTCTCTTCACTGGCCGTAAATTTATATAACTATAAAATTTTACAATGATGAAATTAAATTATACGGACAAATTCAATGTTTAACCGTGTACTACATTTTACCCTTTTTGCAGCGTCACGCTTGGTACGTGGGCCGATCCGCGCCCCCCACCTACCCAAGCCGGGCGGTTTCCACTTGTAGCCAGACAGGCCCATCCGCGGCGCGCAAACGGTGGGCAGTTGACCCGGCTCGTCGTCACCCGCGCGCCATAATTTTTAACGGCCGGTGAGGGGACAGAGGAAAGGTAAACGACGATGACGCGGCGGTGAGGAAGGAGGACGGCGACCCCGACCCGGTGGCGAATAATAAAAGCGCCGCGGTACCTTCATCCCCCCTCCCTCCGCCCGTCCCCCACCTCCAGATAAGACAGCGAGAGGGAAGCCCTCACCTTGCTTCCTCCTCCTGTCCTCCCGCCTCCCCTGTCTCCTCCTCCTCTCCAGCTCCGAATCAGAGTCGACGCGCGCCGGAACCACCACCAGCTGGTCGTGCGGAGGCGAGGAGAGGAGGGTCAACCACCGCAGGAGGAGGAGGTGCGGGGCCTTATCTATCTACCTACCCTACCTAGCCGCGCGCGCCGCCCCAGACTCGGCCCGGCATGGACTCGGAGCACTGGATCTCGCGCCTGGCCGCCGCCAAGCGGTTCTACGCCGCGCAGCTCGGCCACGCCGGTACGCCCCCGGCCGCTCTCCCGGGATCGACGATTTCCTTTCTCCTGCTCTGCGGATTTGTCGGTTTGACCGTGATCTGTCTGGTTGTTTCCGTGGGGGCGCAGATCGGGGGGCGGGGATGGAGGAGCTGGACATGGACGAGGAGGCGGCGGCGACGCCCGAGTTCGCGTGCCCCTACTGCTACGAGGACCACGACGTCGCCTCCCTCTGCGCGCACCTCGAGGAGGAGCACCCCTTCGAGCCCCACGCCGCGGTCAGTGCTCTGCCTCGGCTCCATCTACCTGAATTTGGATGTTTAGAGAGTGGCGATGGGAGCTTCTGTTGTAATTTGAGTGGCCTGGACATTGTGCTCTTGTTCAGATAGGGGGTTGACCTGAATGACTCTTCTTGTGTTTTTATCTCTTGCCTTAGGCAGAGCAAGTGGAAACATGGTTACTTTACTAGTAGAATACTATATGTCATAATCTACATGATGCTCTGGTCTGGCAAATGATTATCGATTTACAAATGGGTGTGATTTGGGGCCTTGGTCAGTGTTCTTGGAGTAGAAATGTCGATCATGAACTCCAGAGATAGAGAAAACTGGTGAAACTTCTGGCATTTGTTGTTGGTGCAAACTCATGCCATCATTGATTAGAACAAGTTTGGGCTCATAAACTGTAACTGGTGAAACTTCTGGCATTTGTTGTTGGTGCAAACTCATGCCATCATTGATTAGAACAAGTTTGGGCTCAAACTGTGACTAGTAGGAGGATGGGAAATTCTAGAATAGGAGGATAAATAGTTTAGTTTGATCCGAAGAACAGACTAAAGTGACTGGGTACAATCATCAGTTCCGCAAAAGATGTT